>BQNB010006721.1:10315-96406 GCA_026074375.1 Tanacetum coccineum | reverse complement strand
CCCCCATTACCGTCCTAAATCCTGTGGTTAGATGGATGAAAAGTGGGTCGAAACTAAGGGTTTAAGGTCGACCTATTAGGGCTATTATAAAAAGAAATTTGACTGACTTATACTTCAAACTTTATTTCATTTACTCGACGAAAACAACTTATCTCAGGGGCAAAAGGATCATGTCCAGTCCTATTATTGAAATAAATTTAGTCGTCCTTAAGGGCTTTGTGTTTAAGGGTCGAATAAGGTGTTTGAAACTACACGCATGGGCTAGTTACTATGACGTAGCTTATGTATTTTTGTTTCTATCTCAACAACGAGCCTTAGCTACCAATCATGCGAGTATTCTAAGCCTAACACTCACTTGGGCTTGTATTGGGCCCACTGGGTTTGGGTTTGGGCCCAATAAGGTACAGGTTTGGTTATTGGGCTTTTTCAAGCCCAATAAGGTTATGAAGTGGGTTTTGTGTGTACAATGGCTGAGATTGGCTGTAACTGGGCTAGGATTGGGCCTTCAAAGTCTTCACAGTCTTTGTCAATTGCACACAAATGGGCTGTTGTAATTGATTGAGGGCCCATTTGGTCTTCACAGTCTTCATAGTTATACTATTGGGCTTTCCCGGCCCATCAGATGGGTTAAGATTGCATTCAATAGTATTCTTCAGTTCCGGCTCCGGTTTGACTGCTGATTCTTCTGTATTGACTCTGACTTTGGCATTTTTGGACTTTGGCCTTGATTTTGCACAGTCTTTTCCATTCCATGCTCAGTTTTGTCATTTTGGCTTGTTTTCTGTCTTTTTGATGATATCCACTTCCTGCACAATACAAATGCAAAACAAACATATATTTGGCAGTTTTTGTCTGTTTTTGGTCATTTAAGCTCGTTTTTAGAGGTAAAAGATATGTGTAATTAAGCACTTATCAAGTATGTAACTACATATTGGGTAAGCATATTTGTACAGGAATATAAAGTGTGTTACTGTGGATTTCTTTGAGGCAAATTCAAAGGGGGTAGCAGCTACAAAGTCACGAGTGAGTGTGGGATTTGGGGAAATGGTTGTGGGCTTTTACTCCTAGGATAAAAGGAGTCAAGGTACTTTGTGAATATCTAATAACTAAAATTAGGCGGCATAGGCTACAATGTAGGAGTAGTGTGCATCAGTTGTTATTTCTATGACATCTCCTTTTATTTTATAGAAGTTACATATTGGTGGAGTTTGATTTTTTTTAATAGTTTCACTTGGATTAAATGAGCGTGAGTGTATACTTTTCGTGTTGCGTAAACAATTTAAATAATGGATATGAAGAGTTCATGTAAGGTCTTAACGAGTGTAGAGAAAATATAAGAGGTTCTATAATTTGACGTAATACTAATTACGCCTATGCATGTCTTGGTTAAATTCATGAAACGTAGGGATTCGCGTAGGCATTGAGATATACACGCGCAACCTGCCCAATAACTTGATAGAAAAATTATATTATGAGATTATCGAAATCGGAATGTAACCTGAAAATGCGGGGTGTTATAGTCTCCCCGGTTAGATGAGCCTTGTCCTCAAGGCTTAAGGCGTTGCAGTGGATGAAGATGCCCGATTCGTGAAGAGATGTGGGTATTTCTTTTTGAAGGAATCTTCCCGTTCCCAAGTAAACTCAGGACCTCGTTTAGAGTTCCATCTAACCTTTATGATGGGAATGCGACTCCTCTTCAATTGCTTGATTTCCCGATCCATAACCTCCACAGGCTCCTCCACAAAGTGGAGATTGTCATCAATACGTATTTCTTCCAACGGAATCACCAACGATTCATCGGACAGACACTTCTTCAGGTTTGACACGTAAAACGTGTTATGAACTCGGCTTAATTGTTGTGGTGGCTCCAGTTTATAGGCAACCGCCCCGACTCTCTCGATTACCTTGAAAGGACCGACGTACCTAGGGTTTAACTTCCCTCGTTTGCCAAAACGCACAACTCCTTTCCAAGGTGAAACTTTTAACATGACCTTGTCACCAACTTGAAATACCATTGGCTTACGTCTAATGTTCGTATAGCTCTTCTGTCGTCACGAGCGGCTTGGATCCTACTTTTGATTTGGACGATCTTCTCGGTGGTTTCATGAATTATAGCAGGACCAGTAAGTTGAGCATCTCTAAATTCTGCCCAACATACGGGTGATTGACACTTTCGTCCATACAGCGCCTCAAATGGTGCAGCCTTTATGCTGGTATGGTAACTGTTGTTGTAAGAGAATTTCACTAACGGCAAATGTCTATCCTAACTCTTTCCAAAGTCTAACACGTAAGCGCGTAACATGTCTTCCAACGTTTGGATAGTCCTTTCACTTTGACCGTCAGTTTCGGGATGATAGGTCGTACTCATGTCCAATCGAGTTCCCAATGCAATATGAAGTGCTTGCCAGAATAGTGAAGTAAATCTACCATCACGATCAGAGATAATAGATACATGTACACCATGTCGGGTGACTACTTCCTTCATGTAAAGCTTCATTAACTTCTCCATGGGATCATTTTCCCTCATTGGTAGGAAGTGAGCAGATTTCGTAAGACGATCAACGATCACTCAAATGGTGTCATGACCGTTTGCCGTCTTAGGGAGTTTAGTGACGAAATCCATGGTGATTTTCTCCCACTTCCATTCTGGAATCTCCGGTTAAACTAGTAAGCTAGAAGTTTTTTGATGCTCTGCCTTGACTTTGGCACAAGTAAGACATTTGCTAACATAAGTGGCAATGTTCGCCTTTATGTTAGGCCACCAATACAACTGCTTTAAATCTTGGTACATCTTGTCTGAACCAGGATGAATAGAATATTTTGACTTATGAGACTCGCGCATGACTAGAGTCCTTAAGTCGCCATAACACGGTAACCAACTTCTGTTGTTTAAACATAAGGTTCCGTCCGCGCGAGGTTTCAATCTTTCTTTTGTAAGATCTTGTCGGAGCATACCTCCAACATCTTCGGCAGTGAGGTTTTCAGGTTTTAGCGCTTCAGTTTGAGCTTCTAGGATTTGTTTAGGAAGATTCAAGCCAATAGTCATGACTAAGGCTCGAACCCTTAAAGGTTTAGACCGTTCTTTCCTGCTCAAGGCATCAGCAACAACGTTTGCCTTTCCCGGGTGATAACGGATGTCACAATCGTAATCACTAAGTAATTCTAACCAACGCCGTTGTCTCATGTTCAACTCTTTTTGATCCAAGATATGTTGTAAACTTTTGTGGTCGGTAAATACGGTGCATCGTGTTCCGTATAAATAATGTCTCCATATCTTAAGAGCGAACACCACTGCTCCAAGTTCCAGATCATGAGTTGTGTAGTTTTTCTTGTGGATCTTCAATTATCGAGAAGCATAGGCTATAACTTTCTCGTTTTGCATAAGCACGACACCCAAACCTTTATACGAAGCATCGCAATAAACAATGAAGTTTTCTGATCCTTTAGGCAAGGCCAGAATGGGTACGCTACACAGCTTTTGTTTAATCAATTAAAATGCGGCTTCCTCCTTATCTCCCTAGTTAAACTTCACATTTTTCTGAGTCAGGTTAGTCATTGGCTTTGCTATCTTGGAAAAGCCTTCAATGAACCTTCTGTAATAACTAGCGAGTCCTAAAAATTAGCGGATCTCTGTTGCACTCTTAGGAGGTGCCTAATCTTTAATTGACTCGATCTTTGCAGGATCTACATGGATGCCTTTGCTATCAATCACATGCCCGAGGAATTGTACTTTTGGAATCCAAAATTCACACTTGGAGAATTTTGTGTACAACTCTTCCTTCATAAGTAGTTCTAAGATTAGCTTGAGATGTTCTTCATGCTCTCCTTTGTTCTTTGAATAAATTAGTATATCGTCGATAAAGACAATAACAAACTTATCCAAGTACGGTTTGCACACTCGGTTCATGAGGTCCATGAATACAGCGGGTGCGTTCGTCAACCCAAAAGGCATTACTTGGAATTCATAATGGCCATAACGCATCCTAAACGCGGTCTTAGGAATGTCTTCTTCGCGAACTCTCAACTGATGGTACCCTGATCGTAAGTTGATTTTCGAGTAGACACTCGATCCTTGAAGTTGATCGAACAAGTCATCAATTCTGGGAAGTGGATAACGGTTCTTTACCGTTAGCTTGTTCAGCTCACGATAATCGATGCACATACGGAACGATCCGTCTTTCTTCTTGACAAACAAGACCGGGGCTCCCCAAGGTGAAGAGCTGGGTCTTATAAATCCTTTGTCGGATAGTTCTTGAAGTTGTTCTGCCAGTTCTTTCATTTCTGATGGTGCCAATCGATAAGGCGCCCGTGCTACAGGTGCAGCACCTGGTACCAAATCAATTTGGAATTCTACTTGTCGAGTTGGTGGAATACCCGGCAAGTCTTCAGGAAAAACTTCAGGGAAGTCTCTGACAATTGGCACGTCTTTAAGTCGTTTCTCCCTTGACTTGTCCTCGGCTTCCTTTGTAGTGATGTGTGCCAAAAAGGCGTCACACCCCTTTAACAGATACTCTTGTGCTTTAGTGCACGAAATGATATCCAGTCGAGATTCTTTCTTTTGGTTGTTCCCGTTTCCTTGAAAAGTTATCGTTTCTCTTCCGAAAGGAACTCGCACAATCTTCTCGTCATAGATGATCACTCCATGATGCTTTGTTAACCAATCCATCCCAATAATAACATCAAAACTACCGAGTGGGAACGTCATCAAGTCGATGTTAAAAGGGTGGTTCGTGAAGTTTAGAGTGCAACCTTGAATTATGGTGTTAACTCCTATGATTTTCCCATCGGCTAATTCTACGTCGTAATGATTTTCTAATGTAGTGGGGGTAATGTCAATCATGGTACTAAAGGTATTAGATACAAAGCTCCTATCCGCACCAGTATCGAACAACATCGTAGCATAACGGTTGTTGAGAAGAAACGTACCCGTGATGACGTTAGAATCCGGGCTAGCATCTCTTCCTCCCAAAGCATAAGCTCTTCCTTGAGCTGGACCATTCCCGTTGTTGTTTCCATGGTTCTTCAGTTTTGGGCAATTTTTCTTGATGTGGCCGGTGTTACCACATTCATAGCATGCTCCAGCCTTTTGATTCTTGTTGTTGTTGTTGCTATTGTTGTTATTAGTATTGACCCGACAATCAGTGGTAGCATGGCCATACCTCTTGCATTTTCCACACTTGGGTGCACATTGCCCAGTATGGTGGTAATTGCACTTGGTGCACAAAGGTAGGTCCCCAGTATAGACCTTCTTTTCACCAGGGCCAGCAGTGTACGCCCTAGCTACATTTTGTCTCTTGTGGGATTGCTGTTGGTGGTTGTTTCTTGACGAATCATCAGCCTTCCTCTTGTTTTCATTCTGCCTTTCCGCATAAGTGCGGAGTTTCTGATCCATCAAGTCGTTGGCCAACTCGATAGCAAAGTCAAGAGTCTTGGGCCTTGCAGACATGACATTCCCATGAATGTTATCGGGAAGTCCACCGATATACTTATCAATCTTCGCGGTTTCATCAGCAAGAAATTTGGTGCACATCAAGGCTAGTTCTTGGAAACGTTGAGTGTAAGCTGCAACATCGTTTCCCTTGACCTTAAGATTCCACAGTTCAATTTCGAGTTTCTTGATCTCACCATTTGGACAATATTTGTCCGACAATTTCTTCTTGAAAGTCTCCCAAGTCATAGCATAGGCAGCATCATGACCTAAGGTTCTCACATGACCATTCCACCAGGTTAATGCAGCACCTAGCAGAGTACAGGTAGCAAACTTCACTTGATTTTCAATGGCACAACTGCTAATGTGGAATACTGATTCCATCTTTTCGAGCCACTGATTTAAGCCAACAACGCCTTCAGTTCCCTTGAAGTTCAAGGGTTGGCATTTCATGAAGTCAGGATAGGTACAGACACGTGCAGGTTGCACAGGCCTTCTGATTCCTCCTCCTGAATTTTGGCTATCGTCATCCTGTGTTGAGTTTCTTTGAATTGCCCGATCGATCATAGCTTGAATGGATTCTGGAGTCATGGCGTCGTTTGTTCCTTGTCTTGTTATAGGCATGATTCTAATAATCACAAGAACACAATGTACGTGAGATATAATCACAATGTCGATACAAATGGATATGATAACTACACCACAACACAATGGAAAAATAAATAAAATGAAATCAACCATAACATCATACGTTAATATTTCATAACATAATGTCGAGTCGCACATGATTTGTTTGGGTACAAAATGACCACAAATGATCTTAGTACAGAAAATGAAAATACGTCCTAGAGTCTATTAGCTGGGAATTACCCATAAAACTTAATAGACTATACAAGATAACTAGAAATGAAAAGTACAACTAACAGCTACTACCGGTATCCTCCACCGTATCAATCCGAGCTCTAGCCTCTAGCACATGGGTACGCATAATCTGTCTGACTGCATCATCCTCAGCTCTCTGGCGCTGCCACTCCATACGAGTCATGTGAGTCTCTAGTGTCTCAAGTCGCGCCAATAATGCCCTGTTCTGCGCCTCAGACCTAAGGTAAGCCTGGCGTACCTCCTGTAATTCTGTCTCATAAGCAGTCCTCTGACCTCTCACTACATCAATCTCAAGTCTAATGTCTCTGCGGTCAGTCTGTGCATCAAGAAGCTGTGTATAGAAGTCTTCACTCTCCCGCTTGCGAGCCTGTACCTGGTAGCTGACCCTCAAGTTAACTTCCTCAATGGAAGTCATCATCCTACGCTCAGAAGCCTGTAAAGCTCTAGCATAACCAACATCCTCTGCTCTGTTAGCAGCTCTAGTAATAGTCCGGGTATCATGACCAGGACTACTAACCAAACCCTGTCCTGTCCCAACAGCATCAACAAACTCATACTGACCTCTAGATGCTCTAGCAGCAGCAGCAGCAGAACTCTCTGCTATATCACAACCAGGTGGGGGAGCAGTAAGTACAAATCTCCTTCGAGGTGGCATATCCTCCTCGGGGATGTCATCTCTCATACGAATCATGGCTGCCCTATGACCCAATGGTGCCTGATCATAGGTAGGGTTGATGGGAGGTGGTGATGGAAATGATGGTGACCCAGCAGCAAAAGCATCAATAAGTGCCTGGGTAGAAGCGGCCATGGGTGGCTGAGGTCTAACAGTTATCTTTGCTCCACGGCGTCCAGGTGATGGTGGTGTAGCAGCAGTCTCATCCTCCTCAAATGGTTCAGTCTCATCAGAATCCTCAAAGGGCTCGTCTTCCTTAGCTTCTTCATCCTCAGACTCATGCTCCTCGCTAGGATCCTCCTCGGGATCCTCGTCATCATCCTCGCCATCCTCAGGCTCATCTGGATAATCAATAGAGTCTGTATCAGTATCATCCTCCATCGAATCTGAGTCAGCCAGGAATCCATGTGAATCAGCGTCCTCAGCCTCAGGCTGATCCTCGACCGGCATGTTCTCCTCTGATGAGCCATGGTGCTCTGGGTGCTCTGGAACATACAGTGGTACATGCTCGTCCAACTCCCTAGGATCCGGTACATAAGCAAGTGACAGTGGGTGTGCTAGTCCGTGTTGAGCGACCTCCTCGTATGGGTCCACATTCGGGATCTCGCCAGCATTCACGAGTGGAATACCCCATGCTGGTGGCTCGCTTGAACCAGAAGATACGGATGTATAGGTAACAGTGGATGAGGCGTCGTCGGAAGACATGGCAAATCTGTCATCATAATATCAACTTGTATAAGTATATTATATAATATCCTTGGTAATATACGTAATATATTATAACACGTATACCACTTATGTAAGCACTTAGTAAAATCAACAAATGCTAAAATGATGTATGGCATGTAAGCATGTATGCTAAATGCAACTAGGTAATGTATGTCCCTTTGAAAAACTTTTGGATGACACAATGTTGAAAACGGTTATAGTCCAAGTAAAAACGTTTGACTTGGTTCTCTATAACCTTGGCTCTGATACCAATCTGTAACACCCCCAAAATGGGTCGCAGCGGAATATGATGTTCCGGGGGTATTACTTCATAGATCAATAGCACAAGATATGAGAACGACCATTATAAGGATCGTTTAAAACTGATACATTGGATTTCATAAATGGTTCGTTACAAAAAGCTCATGGGCTTAACTTGTTTATCTTGGAAAAGTAAAGATTTCACAATATAACAATGTTCCAAAACGTAATGCATGCGAATCTTTATGATAATGTGACTTCAAATGACGACCAGCCAATGTATCCGGGACTTGTACCTTATTGACCTGAGAAAACATGTTTAAACTGTCAACAATAATGTTGGTGAATTTATAGGTTTATGAATTAAATGAAGCGGATAGCAAGATTTTCTTATAATAGAGTAACAAATACAATATCACAAAAATGTATTACGAAATGCACTAAGCTCATGACACCGAAACTAAACAATGTATGTATTATAAATACACATAAATGACTTTGCCCAATGTAGATGTTCAACCCGTAACATCCATGAATCCAAATGGTATACGTTCGTCGTTTCCGGCCAACCGGTAAACTAGCAAGCGCTACTTGCCCGAACGGGGATGTTAATCCCAAATAGATCTATTCATAACATTCGCGCTCACATAATGCAATTAACAATCACATTCATGCAATTAACAGTTCATGATAATGGGCGTAGTGGGTTATAGCTACTTAGGCAGACTCGTAATATTTGAATTTAAAATGTACTTGCATCCATGTTGAAAACAAACATGATCTCATCCCCGAGATTTGATAAATGATTGAAAAGTATAAAAGTGGGGACTATAAACTCACAGTAAGTAATGATAATGGAGTGACAAGGTAGTGGCACGGAAAACGATGCAAAAGACTTTATCCGCAACCTATGAATAAATAATACATATTCACTAAACGGAAATATAATAATATAAACACTTGCAATCTCGCCCCTAGTGTGTGCTTGATTTTTAATTGAATTAAATGGCATTTGAAAATAATTCCTTATTTTAAAATGGTCAACTTTATCGGGTCAACGTGGTCAAACCGCAAGTATATAATTTATGACTTCGGACATTTAAGAAACTAGGCTGTACATACTTTGAATTATTAGTTTGGGTCAGTCCTTGGTTTGGTCTCTAAATGCGTTAAATAATTAGATGAAACATTTACGTTTTCCTTTTAAATTAAACTTATAAATTTGTAAGTGTTATCATGAGGTGTCGTTAGAGTTTTACAATTAAATTCTGGACTTGTTACTTTATTATATTACAAGCAAAAAGGTGTTTTACAACCTAGGCCATGTCGTCAATAACTTTCGTTATTTAAGTTTTGCTTAAATATGTCGTTTAATATATTAAAAATGTGGCCAAAGGGAAGGTGTCGCGTCTGCCAACAGTCTTAATCGTTAAGACTGTTGACACAAGTGACAACAGTACTAACTTCAAAATACAATTTCGCGTTCGTTTCTACATATTATGACAAACTAAAAATACTTTTGGAAGCTGGGCCAGGAGTACTACAATTCATCTCTTATAGGATTTGAGGGCAGAGGTCGTTATGAGGGTCAAAAATGGAGCTAAAGTAAGGGGTGTCGAACTCCGGTCGGCAGTATTAACTGCGTGCCAACAGTATTAACTGTTTGGCAGCAGTACTAACTTTGGACCTTCGTCGTGAGTTCGTTTCTTAACCATTTTTGATGAGTCGAATTCCTAAATGCAGCTTACTATGATGACTATAAAATGCCCTCAATTGTTCGCCCTACGCCCTAACCTAAGTGGGTTAAAACAAGGCTTAAAGTTGGTCCAGTGGGGTTGCGTTACAAAAGCATTTGACAGACTTACACCTCGAACTTTGAAACCTTATAACACTTTATTTACATGACAAAATTTGATGAATCCAGTGGCAAAACGATCACGACATATCCTATTTTTGAAAGTAGCTAATTCGCCTTTATATGCTTCATGTTTAAGGGACGATTAAGGTGCTTAGGGTTACTATACGCATAGGGTAATGATATGGCATAGCCTATGTAGTTTTGGTTTCTAACCTAACAACGAGCTCTAGCCACAAGCATACAACTATTCTAAACCTAACACTCTCACATTATGCCCATGTTTCATTTCCCACTCACATGCTTTAGGGAGGTTTGGCTAGTCCATTCGTGTTACATCAGAATGTGGCAAAAATATGTTTTATTTTTAACAAGTTTAAGCACACAACTATGGCATAAGAATTATAATTAAATGATGACAATTAAGAGATGATTACTCACAAAAAGCAGGGGAGAGTGCCTCAAACTTAACCACGGAAACCCTAGCTCCAATATCAAAGAAACCCTAATTGAGCGAAATCCTTAAGTGTCTCGAAACCAACAACCCTTTGACCCTTGCTTTCTCTTCTGCGGACCAACAAGAAAAACCCTAGTAATGTCGACTAGGCTTAGGGTTGGATGGGGATAATGAAGAGATGAAAATTTGAGTGTGTGTGTGTCGAATTTAATGAGCAGGAGGGAGTATATGTGAAAGTTGAAATCCTTGAGTTGTTGTGAAAGTATGGTACTCAGCTCATGCATTCTTGTAATCAAATAAATGGATAAGGGGACTAGTCAAAACATAGTCACAGGTGTTTGTAACAGCATTTTGGGAAAAACCTTTTTGCTACAGTGATAAAAAGTGTGTTATTGTGAATTTCTTGGAGGCAAATTCATGGGAGTAGCAGCTACATAATCACGAGTGAGTGTGGGATTTGGGGAAATGGTTGTGGGCTTGAACACGTTGGATATTAGGGTTAAACAAGGAATGGGTTGATTTATGTATATTTACTTATTCTTACTTTTTGTTGACTTGGTGAAGTTAAGGTAAAACTTATACTAGTTATCTTGCCATGTTTGTAGGGATTTTTATCTAGATTAGCATGAGTATGGATTTTTATCATTTCTCTTGCCGTGTGAATATATTTGCTATGTGTATGACAGACTTATGTAAAGTCTGAATGAGTGTCTTTGATATTTCTATCAAACGTTGAATTTTTGAGTTCCAGCGATTTAACTAATGCGATTTAAATGGCTAGCTACGCGAATTAATATAAAGTCTAAAATGAAATAGTAGAAGGAATTTAAAATAACGAAAGTACGGAGTCGTAATATGACTTGTAAAAACACGGGGTGTTATATATGATTCAGGAAAATAAATTCGATGGTATTCAGCGGGCTGATCCGCATGACCACATCCGTGAATTTCTCTCAATCTGCAACATGTTCAGATATGGTGAAACGCAGAGTGAAGCTGTTAAGCTTTTGGTATTTCCTTTTTCCTTGTGCAATAAAGCTAAAACCTGGTTTAACGAACTTAATTAAGAGTATATAACATCGTGGAAACAAATGAGAAGAGCTTTTATTTACAGATTCTTTACACCTTCGTTGTTTAATCGTCTTTTACTTGAAATCAGAAATTTCTCTCAAAACATATGTGAAAGTCTAACCGAAGCCTGGTTACGACTCAAGAGTATGCTTCGAAAATGTCAAGGGCACGGTCTGATCAAAGGAGCTATCATTTAAATATTCTATCACGGTCTAGACAAACCCACTCAAGGAATCTTGGATGAAACTGCCAGAGGAATCTTCCTCCACAAAAGTCCAAATCAAGCTTTTTAATTTCTCGAGGACAAAGTCCTTTTCAAACTTGATTGGTCCATTAAATCTAAAAACGAACATCATCAAAAATCTGTTTCTTTCACCGATGGAAGTAATAATGATAATTCTCGATTAATAGAAAAATTGGAAGCTCTAACTATAAAAATAGATTCTCAATTTCAGAGCTTAAAAGAAGAATTACAAGATATGCGTAACAAATATTAGGACCTTAGAGACAACCACACTTCTAAAAACCACATGAACGATGACAAGTCGATGTGTGAACGTCATGAAGCCAATTACATCCAATCTGGAGGTTATCATAACCGAAATTCTCATGATTTGTTTTCTCGTCAATCCCATCATGATCCTAATGATTCCGAGAAATCGCTCACAGAATTAAACAATGATGTGAAAAATGATCTAGAATATTTCAAAAGATGTATCCGTAGCATGAGAACTGTTCATTGGAAACTTTTTGCCAAAAACGATAGTAAAACCATCGGTGTTTTACCTAACAAAGAGTCTAAAACAGTCAATCAAGGACCTCAATCTAAAACAGATCTTGAAAAATTAATCACAAAATTCTTGGATGGTCAAAAAGTTACAAGTATGTTTGTCAAGAACAATATTAAACATATGATTTTAAAGATGAAGCAAAATGAAAAGAATTTCCAAACTATCTTTAAAAACATGGAAAGGAAAATAGATGAGTAGGAGAAGTCTTAAAACATCTCTTTAGAACAAACCGAGAGGACTGACCTACCTCCTCCTCAAGCTCAAACCGAGCAAGTAAATGCCGTATTAACCAGGAGTGGAAAGTCTGATTATTCTCTAAAAATTCTAAAAGATCCACCACCTCCTATTATCGTTAACAATAAAATCAAAAAAGATAAACCAATTAAGACATCAAAAAAGGGCTATCACGTGGTTAAAACAAATGAATATCTATTTCATGAGTACATACCAAAGACTCCATACCCTCAATGTTTAAATGTGGATCATTCCCATTTGAACCGTATTATCAAGGTATCCTTAATCAAGTTGAGTATAACAAAAACAAAATAGTAGTAGTAGTAATAGTAAATAATAATAAACCTATAAAGAACTAATATATATATAACAAAAAAATTTGCAGTTTGATAAGTTTGATGTGCATGGGCCCTTGTATTTCTTACTTGATTTTTGAATCCAAAAAGAATGTTTCGAGCTTTGTTGGTGTGTTCGTTGGAAACCCTTACGAGACTATAACTCGTTCACTCAGGACACCGAGGGGTTTAAAAGCTTGTTGCATACGCTAAATGCAACCGTGGTGCGTACGAAAGTGCGCTTTAGTATTTTACGGTTTTCGTAGTTGTGTCTATTTTGCAGATTAAATAAAACAGGTGGAGCTTGGATTGGTGGTTGGCATTTTACACTTGGAGACTTATATAATTGGAGTATTATATTACATGTGGTAGAATACACATGCTTGGCATTCCGTTTCGCGCCATATCCTTCATAATTCAACCAAGAACTTAAGAACCCCAGGAAGTACCGTTTTCCCTTAATTTTCCCTATTTTCTATATTTATCAGCTCTCACATTGAGGGCAATGTTCAACTAAAGTGTGGAGGGGTAGCAAATAGGAAAAATTAATCATGTCCCTCCATGTTTGCCCTGCAAAAATTTTCAAACTTTCAACTGATATTTTTTGGCAAATTTAAAAATTTATATATTGCTTTTCCAAAAACAAATATGCATACGCTTAGTAAGGAAAATCCAACTGGATTGACATTTTAACTAGCACAAAAACAGTCCACTAAAATTGTGAGAAATTTAGCCTTAAAGAATTCGGGTATCCACCTTTGGTACCCAAGATAAATTTTGCCTTTAGCATGTTCGAGTTAGGGTTGAATGCAATCATATGTGTCTATTCCGTCGTTACGAATGTGTACATATGGTCTTTGTCACCTTTTCTGGAATTTTGATATTAGTATAAAGTTATATGAGTGGGCCAGTAATTTAGTAGCTCCAGAACTTGTGCTTGATCATCATTTACTAGACCGCAGTGAGGTTAATTTATAGACAAAGTCGTATGATAAGAGATGAAATAAATCCCTATGCAATCATGTATCTGCACCACTCGCTTTAGTGTTAAGATCCCCAATGTACCCCAAGAGCAAGAAAAATGTGCTCGATGAAGAAGAAGTTTTGTGGCAGCCTTAGTTATCACAGTATCTGGAATGAAATGAATTAAAAAAAAAAGAGAAAATAATCAAATAAAAAAAGTTCAAAGTATAAGGCAAAGTTCTGGCACATGGAATCAAGTATTTGTTATTCACCCTCATCATTATTACGTTTTACCTCTTTAAGATTTCTGTCTAGGTGCTCACGCCGCAACAGGCATGTTTATTTGTCTAGTACAAGCATATGGTAGCGACCTAGATTATGTCTGTGCAATTGAGTGACTTCACAAATATAAAACCCTATCTGAGTGATTCGAGTGAATATTAACTAAACACTTTCCCTATGTGAAGTGCTCTTTTATATGTCTATGCCTGAAAAGTTATAAAACTGGTAAACACTTGTTAATGCTAAAATGATTTTCTCTCCACGTCACGATAAATGATCTTGAGGGCAAGCAATAGCTAAGTGTGGAGGGATTTGATAACGCCTTAATTATACATGTTTTTGGCGACGTTATTTATATATATTTGATCATTTCTCGTAAACTTTCGGTACTTAATCAAGTATATATGATATTATATATTCCTAGGTTTTCGTGGTCTTAGATGGAATAAGGAAGATTTCATGAGGTTTTGAAGCTTGAACGAGAAATCACTCAAGTTATGAATCTCCCAACTCATGTTCACTGTTTTTGGCCATAACTCGGTCATTTACGAACTCTGGTTTTTGTTGATTCATGCTGGCCACACGAAGAGAATGCAATTATGTATTGGGTATAAAAGTGGGTATTTGTTGAAGCGTAGGAAAGTTTTTGTGGTTCCGGGAGTGCCTAAACGCAATTTATCGCGAAACGTATACACTTTACGTATCCGATAAAAATAAAATAAACAAAGTTAATAATTATTCTTAAAATAATTATATAACCCTTGAATGATGTAAACATTTAATTTTTTGATGCCCGTTTACATTGAACGCTAATTTTTAGCTTACGCGATTTAAACTTTATTCATAAAATTACAAGCAAACGCGTACAACACTAAAAATAAATAGTACATTTATTGACGTCGCCAAAGACTTGAAAACACAGGGTGTTATAACCACCACACTCAACCATGTTTTCCAGAGATTCAGCACCATCCTCATACCTCATCCATCTGTTTCCACAACCTAACAACCCATATACTTAGAGAATCAACCATAATTCTTCAAATACTCAATATAAAACCCATTGCCAAACACCCCTTTTCCGTCTACCATTTTTGTTGCCGCTGAATTCTAAGGATATTGGTGATATATTCCGGTTGGTTACAGAATTATAGGGAGTAGGCTTGATATTGGAATTATTGGTTGATGTTGGTATTGGTTGTTTAGTCAAATACTTGGTTATTCAATCTTTTGTTCTCATACACTTCAGTTTACAAATCATTGATACATTCTTATCTATATTTATGATGAAATATTATAAGTTTATAATTTATAATATGGTTGTTATGAATATAAGCATGGAGTAATCCTTTTATGTTTGTTTGGGAAATATGTGATCTTTGATATGTAGTGTTTGGATATGTGTTTATTGAATTGGTAAAACATATTTTATACAAGAATATAAGCCGAAAGGGTTATTTTAAATATGTGTTTAATCATTCCACTTAATTTATTGGTTATAGTAACTTATAAAGGCCGAAAGGATTTGTTGTTATTAATCGATATAATCACTCGTTATATTTAAAGGCCGAAAGGATTTATAACTTGTGATAACTCTATTTTCTAAACTTATAAACGCTATTCCAAGCACATCATTATCTAATTGATCATTGCCTAAACAAACATACTTTAATCATTTACTTGAATCATCCTTTTATTTGATATATGCAAGATTTGGTTAATTTGATCCGTGACAATTTTGTTAACCTTAGCACCTTAATTACAAACTGCAAAAACTATAATTCCCGTGGAACGACATGGACTTACCTAAAGATATACTATACATGAACGGGTGTACTTGCCCGAATGTTGTATTTTTAGTAAAAATTGGTATTTCTAGTTATTATAAATTTAAAGATTGGAAAACACACATCAACAACGAATAAGTGAAGCTATAGGCTTTTGTAACAAACAAATTGTTTAAATCCAAAGGCTCAGATTTACTACTCTTTTTAAGGTCGTTCTCATATATATCTTGTGCTATTGATCTATGAAGTAATACTCTCATGACCCATATTCTGTTGCGACACAATTTGGGGGTGTTACAGATTGGTATCTAGAGCCAAGGTTATAGACAAACAGGTCAAATGTTTTTACTTGGACTATAACCGTTTTCAAACATTGCATTCATACAAAGGGGTTTTCACGGGACATACACTCACTAGTTGTTGCATTAGTTGGTTATACTAGATGCATTCATGATTGATATACATGTTGATAATGTATCTTACTTATATTACGATAAGATTCTTATATTAATACTTATATAAGCTACTTTTTATTGTCATAGATTTTGTCATGTCAGATTCAGAGCATTCCATGGTCACCTACACATCAATATCTAACGACTACGAGGAGCCATCAGACGTAGGCTCTCCTGGAGTTGTGGTCTATGGATATGACGGACTACCAATGCACCCACCATCTCCTGATTACGTGCCCGGTCCTGAGCACCCACATTCACCTGTCTATGTACCATATGTTCTGAAGCCTGCATACCCAGAGTTTATGCCACCTGAGGATGATGTGTTTCTAGCTGAAGAGCAGCCACTGCCTGCTGCTGTCTCACCCACTGCTGATTCACCGAGTTATATTACTAAGTCCAGTCCCGAGGAGGATCCAGAGGAGGAGGATGATAAGGATCCTGAGGAGGATCCAACTGATTATCCCAGTGACAGAGATGAGGAGGAGGAGGAGGATAAGGAGGGCGAGGATGAGGAGGAGGAGAAGGAGCACCTAGCTCCGGCCAACCTATGTCCATCACCACATACTATGTTCCCTTGGGGCTAGGTATGAACGTCCAAGACATAGCCTCCTTTGCAGGCATCTACTGTGGCATAGCCTCCTATGGCAGCATCTACTGAGGCATTGATTGTTGTAGTTGCCGCTACATTACCATTACCATCACCTCCACCATCACCACTTACATCATACTCATCACCACTACCACAGATACCATCTCCACCACTACCCATTAGCCCTACTCATCCATTAGGCTACAGAGCTGCTATGATTCGGTTGAGATCCGAGCCACCATCTACTTCCTATCCACTACCACTACCACCACCTATTATACTTCCATGCACCAAAGAATCCATGGTTCTGATGAGAGCTGCCACACCATCCACCTACATCCTAGCACCTCGATCAGGGACATTACCATCAGGGATACTACCATCAAGGACACCACCATCAGGGACACCACTACTTTTACCTATACCATTACCTACATCATTACCACCTTTGCTTCTACCCTCTACTCACTATAGATCAGATGTTCTTGAGGTTACATTACTTCCTCGAAAGAAGTTGTGCATTGCTCCTGGTCCCAGATATGAGATCGAGGAGAGCTCATCTGCTCCTACTGCTAGACCTAATGGAGGCTTTAGAGCAGATTATGGTTTTGTTGGCACTCTGGATGCTGAGATTAGGCGTGACATGGATAGGGAGATAGGTTACGGGATTACTGATGTTTGGGACGTTCCAGATGAGATTGCAAAGGAGATACCAATGACTGATGTAGTAGAGTTAGGTCAGAGGATGACATATTTTGTCACTACTATTAGGCAAGATACAAATGAGATTTATGGGAGACTTGACAATGCACATGATGATAGATTGGTGATGAGTGGTCAACTCAACTTGCTACGTAGAGATAGGCGCTCCTATGCTCGTACGGCTAAACTTATGGAGGGTAAGGCCAGAGCTGCCTGAGAGGCATGGGCACAGTCTATGGATGCCAGTGATACAGCACGTTCTAAGGTTAGAGCACTATGAACTACGGTTTAAGCCCAGCAAACTGAGATTGGAAATTTGTGAGCTGCAGACCGTAGACGATAGGCACAGCTCATAGAGAACTGTGTCTATTGAGGACCTTGTAGACTCAGATGGTAGCACTACAGAGTCAGTAGAGACCTATTGGAGATCCAGCACATCCTGATGTACCGGAGGAGGCCGGTAGTAGTTCTTACATATGGTTACGTCTTAACTATTTTGTATAGCCTACTAAGTATTACGGGGTAACTCCCGGCTAATAAGGCTCTAGGTTTTATTTTCATCTTGTAACCTAATGGTAGTGATCATTTTGTAACCGAACCGGTCATGTATGTTTTCCAGATTATATATGGAATGGATGTATTATGAATGTATGTTGGTTTAGCTACACCATTGTTAATTTCAATTCAGTTGTATATTTTACTATGTGATGTGATCTAACTTTATTTATTGTGTATATGTCATGTCGCGGTTATGATTGTATGAAATCTAACGGGTACTATATTTCTGGTGATTTTGAAGAAAATGGTACCAAAGAAAAGAACCACAAGGGCATCACCAGCAACAACAACCACCACCACACCTATCACCCATGCCCAGCTTAAGGTACTGATCGACCAAGGCGTTGCTGATGCATTGGCAGCAAGTGACGCTGACAGAAGCCAAAATGGCGATGACAGTCATAATTCGGGAACCAAGTAGTAGAAGGACAGAACAAACTGCTCGTGAGTGTACTTACACTGACTTTCTCAAATGTCAACCCATGAACTTCAAGGGTACCGAAGGAGTTGTTGGTCTAACTCAATGGTTTGAAAGAATGGAGACTGTCTTCAATATCAATAACTGTGCAGTCAAGAACCAAGTTAAGTTTCTACTTGCACCCTTCATGGTGTTGCCTTAACATGGTGGAAATCTCATGTCAAGGTAGTTGGTTAGGATGCCGCTCATGGCATACCTTGGAACACACTTATGAAAATGATGACTGCTAAGTACTGCCCTCGAAATAAGATCAAGAAATTAGAGATGGAAATCTAAGAGTTGAAGGTTAAGGGTACTGACTTGGCAAGTTATACCCAACGCTTTCAGGAGTTGGCTTTGTTGTGCGGGAGGATGTTTCCCGAAGAGTCTGATAAGATTGAAAAGTATGTCAGTGGTCTTCCCGACATGATACATGGGAGTGTAATGGCGTCTAATCCGAAGACAATGCAGGATGCAGTGGAGTTTGCAATAGAGCTTATGGATAAGAAGATCCGCACTTTTGCTAAACGTTAGATTGAAAACAAAAGGAAGCAAGATGATAACCAACAACAATAAAACAAGAGGCAGATTATTAGCACGACCTACATTGCTGGGCCTAGTGAGAAAAGGGAGTATGGTGGATCTCTGCCAAACTGTTCTAAGTGCAACTACCATCATAATGGTCCATGTTCACCGAAGTGCCACAAGTGCAACAAGGTTGGCCACCTGGCCCGTGATTGCTGGAGTTCTGGCAATGCTAACACTGGTAACAAATAGAGAACCACTGGGGCTAATCATAGGGGTAACGGTTGTTATGAATGTAGTGCTCAGGGGCATTTTAAGAGGGAATGCCCAAAGGTGAAGAACAACAACCATGGTAATCAAGGTGGAAATGGCAATGTTCCAGCAAAAGTGTATGTGGTGGGCAATGCAAGGACAAACCCAGACTCAAACGTCATTATGGGTATGTTCCTTCTAAACAACCGCTATGCTTATGTCCTATTTGATATTAGTGCCGATAGGAGTTTTGTGTCTACTGCATTTAGCTCCCAAATTGTTATCACACCAACTACATTAGACCATTATTACGATGTTAAACTAGCTGACGGGAAAATAATTGGGATAAACACTATCATTCGGGGTTGTACATTAAACTTCTTAAATCATCCATTCAATATCGACTTAATACCCGTAGAACTTGGTAGTTTTGAGGTCATAATTGGTATGGATTGGTTGGCAAAGTACCATGCTGTCATTGTTTGTGCCGAGAAAATCGTTCGTATTCCTTAGGGAAATGAAACGTTGATTGTTCGTGGTGACGGAAGCGACCGAGGAAACGAGACTCGATTGAACATCATCTCGTGCACTAAAACGCAGAAGTACATGCTAAAAGGATGTCATGCCTTTTTGGCACACGTTAATGCAAAGAAGACTGAAGACAAGTTAGAGGGGAAGCGACTTAAGGACGTGCCGATCGTTTGAGATTTTCCTGAAGTATTTCCTAAGGACTTGTCGGGTCTTCCACCGACTCGACAGGTGGAATTTCATATTGATCTAGTACCTGGTGTTGCACCTGTAGCACGAGCACCTTACCATTTAGCTCCGACCAAAATGAAAGAATTATCAGATCAACTACAAGAACTTTCCGACAAAGGCTTCATAAGACCCAGTTCCTCACCTTAGGGAGCTCTGGTCTTGTTTGTCAAGAAAAAGGATGGATCATTTCGAATGTGCATCGACTACCAAGAACTGAACAAGCTAACAGTAAAGAATCATTATCCACTCCCAAGGATCGACGATTTATTTAATCAACTACAAGGATCCAACATTTATTCTAAGATAGACATGCAATCAGGTTATCATCAGCTTTGGGTACGTGAAGAAGATATTCTAAAGACGGCATTCAGAACTTGATATGATCATTACGAGTTCCAAGTTATGCCATTTGGTTTGATGAACACACCGACGGTATTTATGGATCTTATGAATCAGGTGTGCAAGCCATATTTGGATAAGTTTGTAATTATCTTTATTGATGACATCTTTATCTATTTAAGGAACAAGAATGAACATGAAGAACATCTTAAGGCAATTTTGGAATTGCTTAAGAAAGAGAAGTTGTACGCTAAATTCTCTAAATGTAAATTTTAGATTCCCAAGGTATAATTTCTCGGCCACGTGATTGATAGTCAAGGCATTTACGTAGATCCCGCCAAGATCGAATCCATA
This sequence comes from Tanacetum coccineum, assembly GCA_026074375.1. Classification (NCBI taxonomy): domain Eukaryota; kingdom Viridiplantae; phylum Streptophyta; class Magnoliopsida; order Asterales; family Asteraceae; genus Tanacetum; species Tanacetum coccineum. The sequence goes on along the minus strand of BQNB010006721.1, from coordinate 75,686 downwards.
AAAGATTGGGCATCTCCTAAAACACAAACGGAGATTCGTCAATTTTTAGGTCTTGTTGGGTATTACCGAAGATTCAATGAAGGATTTTCAAAGATCGCCAAGTTAATGACCAAGATTACTCATAAAGGAGTTAAGTTTGATTGGGGTGATAAGGAGGAAGCCGCCTTCCAGTTAATAAAGCAGAAGTTGTGTAGTGCGCCAATTCTGGCTCTACCTAAAGGAAGCAAGGATTTTATGGTTTATTGCGATGCTTCGCATAAGGGATTGGGTGTTGTATTAATGCAAAGGGAGAAAGTAATTGCTTATGCATCACGCCAATTGAAAATTCATGAGAAAAATTATACGACTCATGATTTGGAACTTGGATCGGTAGTGTTTGCTCTAAAAATTTAGAGACACTATTTGTACGGAACCAAGTGTACGATGTTCACAGATCACAAGAGTTTACAACACATTCTTGATCAAAAGGAGTTGAACATGAGGCAACGTCGTTGGTTAGAGTTGCTCAGCGATTACGATTGTGAAATACGTTACCACCCGGGGAAAGCAAACGTAGTGGCCGATGCCTTAAGCCATAAAAAGCGGAATAAGCCATTACGGGTTTAAGCCTTAGTCATGACTATTGGTTTGAATCTCCCCAAACAAATTCTAGAAGCTCAAATAGAAGTACAGAAACCAAAGAACTTCAAAAAGGAAGACGTAGGAGGTATGATCAGGAAGGATATACCGAAGGAAAAGTTAGAACCCGGCACCGATGGAACTCTATGCATAAATGGTAGGAGTTGGTTACCATGTTATGGTGATTTAAGGTCTGTGATCATGCACGAGTCCTAAAAGTCAAAATACTCTATCCATCCGGGTTCCGACAAGATGTGACAGGACATGAAGAAGCTATATTGGTGGCCCAATATAAAGGCCAACTTCGCCACCTATCTTAGCAAATGTTTGACATGTGCTAAGGTCAAGGCTGAACACCAAAGGCCATCGGGTTTGTTGGTGCAACCCGAGATACCTCAATGGAAGTGGGATAATATCACTATGGATTTTGTCATGAATCTTCCTAAGTCGTCACAAGGTTATGACACCATTTGGGTGATTGTTGACCGACTTACTAAATCTGCAATCTTCTTACCAATGAGGGAAACTGATCTTATGGAAAGATTGGCAAGAATGTACCTAAAATAGGTAGTCACGAGGCATGGAATACATGTCTCAATCATATGTGATCGCGACCCTAGGTTCGCATCAAATTTCTAGAGGTCACTTCAGAAGGCCTTGGGTATTAGTTTGGATATGAGTACTGCATACCATTCGCAAACTGATGGACAAAGCGAGAGAACTATCCAAACTCTCGAGGATATGCTACGTGCTTGTTTAATCGACTTCGGAAATGGTTAGGTTAAACATTTGTCGTTAGTTGAGTTTTCATATAACAATAGTTATCACGCTAGCATTAAGGCTGCATCATTTGAAGCACTTTACGATCAAAAGTGTCGTCCACCTATTTCTTGGGCCGAGGTTAGAGAAGTTCAACTCACCGGTCCAGAAATAGTTCAAGAGACAACCGAGAATATCATCCAGATCAAACAAAGGATTCAAGCCGCTCGTGATTGACAAAAGAGTTACGCTGATTTAAAGTGTAAGCCGATGTAATTTCAAGTTAGAGATAAAGTTATGCTTAAGGTTTCGCCTTGGAAAGGGGTCGTACGTTTTGGTAAACGGGGGAAGTTAAACCCTAGGTATGTTGGGCCTTTCAAGGTGTTGGAAAAGGTTGGAGCCATTGCTTACAAGCTTGAGCTACCTCAAGAGTTGAGCAGGGTTCATCATACATTTCATGTGTCCAACTTAAAGAATATGCGACGAACCATTAGCCGTTCCGTTGGATGGACTCCATATTGATGACAAGCTTCATTTTGTCGAGGAACCAGTAGAAATCATGGATCATGAAGTTAAATGATTGAAACAGAGCCGTATACCAATCATTAAGGTTCGATGGAACTCTAGGAGAGGTCCTGAGTTTACATGGGAACGTGATGATCAATTTTGATAGAAATATCCACATCTCTTCATAAAAACCGCACCGTCGTCAAGTGCCGCGTCTTTAGCCTTGATGAAAAGGCTCATTTAATAGGGGAAGACTATAACACCCCGTGTTTTCAGGTCATTTTACGACGTCATTTATTTCACTATTTATTTTTAGTCTCGTACGCGTTTGCTTTTAATTTTAATCGTTAAGTTAAATCGCGTAACCTAAAAATTATCATTCAACGTAAACGGGCATCAAACAATTAAAAGTTTACGTCAAGCAAGTGTTAGATGATTTTTTTTGGAGGATAATTATTAACATTGCACATTTTATTTTTATTGGTTACGTAAAGTGTTTACGTTTCACGATAAAATACATTTAGGCATTCACGGAACCACCATAACTTATATACGCTTCAACAAATACCTATTATTATACCCAATACTCAAAGTTTTATAAAACTTCACCCATGTGATCATTGTAGCCGAATTATGTATAAAAGAACCCAACTAGAACATACACTTTGCAAGTATACTCTTTATACTTAAAAGTACACCTTAAAAACTCTAAGTAATGCTAGAATTTTCACACAAAATATCAAGACTCATCTAGTCCATTTACCTCCCCTAATTTTCGGACATAAACTAGACAAAAGGGAACATAGAGCACATAATTGAACCAACAAAGAACTTGTACAAACTAGTATACATATTACCTAGTACCATGACTAGTAAACTTGACTAAGACTCTCCCTAATTCCCTCCTTGTTGTCTAGCTATCCCCCCCCTTGGATATTAGTCTTGACTTTACAAATAGTATATTTGACTAATCTTGTAGTATATAAGGAGCTCATACTTGTAGATAACACATACATATATTTCCTTAAGCAAAACCAATACAAACTCTCTCCTTTTGCCTACCCTAGCCCGCGGCTCATACAAACACCAATAAACAATCCATACAATATTTATTACCAATTATTCAAGTATTATAGCATCATATCTAAGACATTCTAAGGTGTATTGAAGGCTTGGTTTAGCATTTAAAAGGATTAATCAAGAAAAGTGTAAGATTAGGGTTTCCTTGGAAATTAGGGTTTTCTAGTCTTAGAAGCTTGGGTTTTGATTCTATACTAGGGTTTAGAACTTGTTACTCGTCATCATACTTGTTGGTATTCTTGATTTGATGAGACAAAATGAATAAAAGAATAAAATAAAAGAACTTAAACGCAAAGCTGGAATTCTTCAAAAGATGGAAGATCTTAAAGATTCTGAAAGATCTCCTTATTCAGATAGAAGATATAGAAGATAATATTAAAAGTTAGGAAGATATTATTTGTTCTTATCCTTTGTAAAACCTAATATCTCTAGTATATAAAGAGATACAGGCATGTGGGTTTAAGTGTGCACAGATAATGTAGTCGACTAAAGGTGTGTGTGTAGGCATGAGTCTCATTATAAACGCCTAGTGTTTAACCTCAAGGATCTTATGATTCCTGTTACAGTTCATTGATGTAACCGTTCTATACTGATCATATAGAATTGGGGCTTGGAGTGTATGATAATGATGAAAACCTTGTTATGATATCAATGTTCTTATGCTATTTTCGCTATGCATATTCTTTATGTTTATTGCTATCTTTAACCCTAATTCATAGAGTCTCTTTGTTCGTTATCTGATGTTGCGTATGTGATGGTATCGGTTTGATTGTTTAATCATTCCTGTCATCATGATTATAAATAAAACCTGATGTCATGGAAACCTGTGTGATCGTTCATAAAAGTTTTAAAAGATTCCTGTTAATCGTATTTGGAAGCAAGAAGAAGATGTAGCAGGTTGTCCACCATTAAAGATTGTTTTTGGTTCAGGTTCTTGCAAACAAAGAGAAGCAGTAGGGTTTTCTGGTTCGTGTATGAAGCATGATGAATCTGTTGATGTACTTACACTTGTTTGTTCAGATTTCATTATTATTTTACCTTAATCACTGTTGCTGTTGATGTGTTTTGATGCTGTTGCATGAGTTTAAGAGATGGGATCACTAAAACCCTAATCGCATTAGTAGGGTTCTGAATGATCACGCAATAGGTATTGATTTGAAGGAGCAGAAAGGTATGGCGTTCGGGTATTAATGACATCAAGTTACAGCAGGTGTGGTTCGTGTGTTTATACTGCTTGTTGTTTGGTTAATACTACTCATAATTGAATTAGTACTGCTCGTTGATCTTTAATACTGCTACAAGGGTTAATGAAGTTAAAGCTGCTATGTTTGGAATGATTCCTACTGTCACGATTAAAAGCAGTTTGTTTACCCTAGTTTATTTATGGAAGCTTGGAGTTTGTATTTGAATATGGTACGTGATTGTGGTGAGAACAGTTGACATGCTACTGCTTGGGCTCGAACACTAATTAATACTGTCTATGTTAACTTAATATTGTCAACAAAAAGTTTATACTGCCAGTTTTAAGTTTGTACTGCTGGAAGAAATAGTTTCAACTGCTAGTTTCAGCAGATATCGGACAGTACATGGATAGAGGATCTCGGGCAACACAAGAAAACCAAGTTTGTTTGTTTTGGTTTTAATTTTTATTGGAACAGTACAGGTTGGTTCCAACACACATAATATGATTATTGGTTTGTTCATAAGGTTCTTGGACAAACAGAAGGTTTTTGGATTATGGTTTAATTGGATTAAAAGGCTTGTTTTTAGATTTCTTGGATTAATTGATTTCGAAGAAGATTGTTTATAACTTATTTGACGATGAAGTGTAATTATTTGGGTTTGTGTTTTATCATACCTTTTAGCAGGAGGTAACTTGTTCGTGCGTTCAACGTTGTGACAAAGACTTGACGAATCTAGCAAAGGTGTGTGATTTACAAACTTATGGTGCTCAATGCTTACATTTGCTATCACTTTGGTTATGTGTCTCATAGAAGATGATGATTTTGTCAAGAGGTTGTGATCTACTTATACTTTGGTCTTGGTATGAGTTTGACGTCACGTGGATAGTACAAGATATAAGACACAAGTTTGGGTTATTCTACTTTAGCATCAAATTGGTAATACTTAGTTTTCTTCATCAGTAATCATTACATAGAGCTTACAGTATTAAAGATTCAAGAAATGGTTAACATATGCGTTTCAAGGGAAGCTTAATGTTAAAATGTTTAATCATTTACATGCATCATTGAGGTGAAGGTTTTTACTACTACTAGTTATTATTGCTACTGCTAGTTTAGATTTCTACTGCTTTGATTCATTATTCTTATTATGCGTCATGGAGGGTAATTCAAGTCATTAGAAAGTTTGGGTTAGTAGTGTGATATTGGTTTGAAGTGGTTGAAATCAAAGTTGCTTACATTCATAAGTCCCTATTGGATTATGACAAAAAAGAGAAAGAAATATTAACAGGTTGCAACTTATAGATCCTTGGTGTGGCATGTTACAAAGGAAGTCTGAATTAAGAAGATTTTGTTTCATTCAGGGAGATGATTACATCTCAACTTCAGGGGAAGCTTTGGCTTTATGATGAAGTTCGTACACGATTTGTTTATTTTGTCATCATCAAATAGGGGAAGATTATTGGGATTCTTGATTTGATGAGATTTATGAATAAAAGAATGAAACAAAAGGACTTAAACACAAAGCTGGAATTCTTTAAAAGATGGAAGATTTTGAAGATTCTGAAAGATCTCCTTATTCAGATAGAAGATATAGAAGATAATATTAAAAGTTAGGAAGATATTATTTGTTCTTATCCTTTGTAAAACCTAATATCTCTAGTATATAAAAAGATACAGGCATGTAGGTTTAAGTGTGCACAGAAAATGTAGTTGACTAAAGGTGTGTGTGTGTAGGCGTGAGTCTCATTATAGACGCCTAGTGTTTAGCATCAATGATCTTATGATTCCTGTTACAGTTCATTGATGTAACCGTTCTATATTGATCATATAGAATTGGGGCTTGGAGTGTGTGATAATAATGAAAACCTTGTTATGATATCAATGTTCTTATGCTATTTCTGTTATGCATATTCTTTATGTTCATTGTTATCATTATCCTAGATTAGTTCTAATCCAACTGATTTGTCATCATCAAATAGGGGAAGATTGTTAGGATTCTTGATTTGATGAGATAAAATGAATAAAAGAATGAAACAAAAGGACTTAAACGCAAAGCTGGAATTCTTCAAAAGATGGAAGATTTTGAAGATTCTGAAAGATCTCCTTATTCAGATAGAAGATATAGAAGATAATATTAAAAGTTAGGAAGATATTATTTGTTCTTATCCTTTGTAAAACCTAATATCTCTAGTATATAAAGAGATACAGGCATGTAGGTTTAAGTGTGCACAGAAAATATAGTCGACTAAAGGTGTGTGTGTATAGGCGTGAGTCTCGTTGTAGACGCCTAGTGTTTAGCCTCAAGGATCTTATGATTTCTGTTACAGTTCATTGATGTAACCGTTCTATACTAATCATGTAGAATTGGGGCTTGGAGTGTATGATAATGATGAAAACCTTGTTATGATATCAATGTTCTTATGCTATTTCCGCTATGCATGGTCTTTATGTTTATTATTATCATTATCTTAGATTAGTTCTAATCCATCTGAGCTTACAACGATCTATGGAGTTGTTTAGAAATTCATAATACTTCATCTTAAGGTCATCTAAAAACCCTACACTCTTTACATTTGTGATTTTTATGTGTATATAATGTTTATATCCATCTAGGAAACATATTAAGATGTAAAATGGATTTTTACTCTTGATCATGGTTTGAAATACTTTTTCATATGCTATATTGATGTTAAAAACATGTTGGAATGAAAGTATATACATTATACAAGTATGGTTTAATTTATAAAAGTATTTATAAATTAATGGTTTAAAGGTTTACTTATTAAAGTTTGTAAATAAAAAAATAAATGCAAGGACTTGTTATACTTGGACAAATGATGGACTAAAAGACTTAAAATATATGAGACTTGTGTTATAAAGTGTTGTAGAGGACTAGTAACAATTTAACTAAACTAAAAACTTATAAAAACAATTTTTATAAACATTTTAACCAAATGATCAAAAGTTTCTTTTGTAAAAATCATAAAACCTTCTGATCAAATTCTAAATATAAGATATTCATTTTATATTTTATTAAAATACTACATGTCATGACGATCGTAGACATACAGAGAACTCGAAAATCCGAGCTATAACGAAGAAGATACGCCATTTGCAAATATACGATAATAAATACTTTTATAAAAATAAATTACTGTTCGTTTTAGAAACTTTTTGGAAAATATTTTATTTAGATATAACTTTTAATTACGAAGACGTGCTCAAAAGAATCACTAAAATCAGAGTTAAAACGAATAAGATATGACTTTTACGAGATTTCGATAATTAAATTTATAAAAATAATTTTATAAATAATCATGAACAGTAAAACAACTGTTCATCAGTGAGTTAGAAATATTAAAATGTAATATTTTGATACATCTTCTTGATACGAAACCGTGGACATAAAGAAAGTACAAAACAGACTTAAAACGAGAAAGTTACGACATTTTTACTAAGGTAATATTTATAAACATTTTAACTTTATAAATATTAATTCTCAATTATAATTAGATGGTGATGTAGCTATATAGAATTATATATGATATTAGTTATTTAAAGTACTTAGTACTCATACGACCTATAATTAATTTGGTTGCATTCGGACATTTACGTGACGCATTTTCATTCTGTGATTTACATTGTTGATTCATTCACTCAAGGTGAGTTCATAGCCTCATGTTTTTACGATTACAATGATTTACAAGTTTTGGGGTGAGAAACATGCTTTGTTTTATAATTGGACACAAGTGGACATGTTTACATTATGATTACGTGTTTGCCTAAGTAGCGATAACCCACTGAGCCCATTATCATAAATTGTCAATTACTGATTAAGCGCGAATGTTATAAATAGATCTATTTGGGATTGACATCCCCGTTCGGGTGAGTAGCGCTCACTGTGCCGGTTTGCCTTACAATAGACATATACCATGTTGGATTTGGGATGTTGCAGGTTAGAACATCATTAAGGGCAATGTTGGCAATTTATATTGCAATTCATACATGTCGAGCTTCAGTTTCATGAGTTTAGGGAAACATAATTACATTTTTGTGATATTTGCATTTGTTGCATTATCATACACTTGGGAAATCTTGTAGTCCTACATTATACATTTTACAAACCTATGAATTCACCAACATTATGTTGACGTTTTAAAGCAGGTTTTCTCGGGAGGTCAATGAGGTAGAAGATAAGAGATACATTGGTTGTTATATTTTGGAAGTCATGTGCATTAAAGATATGGTCATATTACATTTTGGGGAAATATTTGTTATGTGCTAGAATCTTTACCTTTTGAACAACGAATAAGTAAAGCCTTGGGCTTTTGTAACAAACAATTGGTTTAAATCCAATGTATCAGATTTACGACTCTTTTTTGTTGGATTTTAGATCTAATTTACAATTAAACATATCACGAGTACGCAACGGAAAGATCGAACACGTATAGAACTTATAATAAACAAGGGATTGAAGATATGTACCTTTTAGCAAGAAATGTTAGACTGCTTTTAGCAATAAATGTTACACCGTCTTTAATATACGCGTGTGTATAATACCATGCGAAACCACCAAGGATCAAAAGAATAATCCCTCTAAGTCAACACACACAATACGTTCTTAGCAAACAACGTGTATGCTAGTACTAGTAGTGTTTAAACCAAACGATCACTTCGTCTTTGAATCAATCAACACACGAAACACCTTCTTGAGATTAAATCGCAAAACAAAACCCCTAAAGGGTTGTTTGTTTGATCGCACGACAAGAAAAGACAAAAACCGAAAGGGTTTGGATCTGGTCGAACACCAAGAGAGACAAAAGAGAGATTTAGGGATTTTAGGGATTATATGCATACAATGACCCTAAGACCTCTATTTATATACTCCTTATAACTTGTAGAGCAAGCAAGCAATCCCACCTCCATAAGGAGTGGGTATTCGACCAGCCCAAGGAAAAAAAAGGAAAAAACCAAACTTTCCTTTTTCCCGGTTTTGCATATTAGTCCTTTAACTATTAATAACTAATATTTATTCATGTTAAACTTTTAACTATCGTATGTTTAAACACTATTAATATATTACATTAATATATTAAATACGTTTTTTTACATATTAACATGTGCGTCCCCTTAGGCTCGAATAAATTCCCGGACATATATAATTTATATTTGTTCATATTCCAACAGCCCCCACTTAGACATGTATAAATTATATAATAACATTGGTAAACGTCTAGCAACACGCCAATGCTACCAGAAACATCTGAGTGTGGTTTCTCAAAACATGAACAAAATGATTTATGAATTTACAAACCCTTTGTTTCCGATACCGTGTTAAAAATTAATATGGATCAATGCCATTCCATTATTTAACGATTCTGTTTCTCGTATATGTAACTAATCAAGATTACCAAAAATCAACGAGACATATCTACATGAGTTTTTGGGTACGGCCATACACACATCTGATTAATTCTACGAGGAGCTCAGTGGCATCATTCTTCAATTATTGAAGGAACAAATTCCATATTGACTACAAGTGCCAAGTCATCATGTTTCAAAATCACTTCTGAAATAGCCCTTATTAGTTATCCATTTTCAGGATAACTTAGACTAGATCAAGAAGTATTATCCACATATGCAAGACCTACTTGCATCTCAAATATAAGGATTTTGTAAATAAAATCACTTACAAGGTTACTTGATGACGACGATCCATAAAGTAATATCCTTGTGTTGGGGAAATCCAATACTCATCTTATGAATATCATGTGAGTTTGGTGGACACATCCTTAATATCTATAATATCACCAATCACTCAGAATTGTCTTAATTTAACAATATTCTCATATTGTTAATTGACAACAGCTTAATTTAGAATAATAGCCTTTATTATTCACGGATTTAAACATGCAAATATATGATACAATTTAAGATATATGTATAACAAAATAGCAAGTATCATTATCATAAAATAAATTGTTCAAACATCCCTTATCCAAATACTAAACACAGATCTACCTGAAACTACTTGCTAAACGAAGTCCCATGCTCCTAGCATGTTGAGTAAGCTTTCCTTTAGATAAAGCCTTCATAAAAGGATCAGCCAGATTGTCATCTGTGTGAACTTTAAGGAATCTTATTTCGCCCAGTGCAATACTCTCGTGAACATAATGATATCTCCAATGGTACTGCCTGGCGCCTCTCTGAACTCCCGGTTCGTTAGCATAATAAAGTGCGGCTGAATTATCGCAAAACACTCTAATAGGTTCGTTTATTGTTGGTACTATACCAAGCCTTAAAATAAACTTCCTAATCCAAACAGCTTCTATCTCTGCTTCTTAAGCAGCTATGTAATTCAGTTTATGCAGTAGGCTTTCAATAGTACTTTACTTAGAGCTTTTCTAGTCTACTGCGCCTCCATTCAAAATGAAAACATATCATGTTTTGAGATTTCATATCATCTATATCGGTCTCAAATCCAGCATTGCAATAGCAATCAACTCGAAGTTCAGCTTCCGGATTTCCACCATAAACCAAGAACATATCTTTAGTATTTCTTAAATACTTAAGAATATTTTTCACAGCAGTCTAGTGAAGTTCACCAGGATTCTGTTCTGGGATTCTGTTAAAACTGGGACTTGGTTATTATTTTGCTCGAACGCAACATCAGGTCTATGTGCATATTATAGCTACATAATGGAAACTGACAGCCGAAGCCATAAGGTACTATTTTGCATAAGCTTTCACCTCTTTAGGTGTTGAAGCACCTTATGTTTTATTCAAGTTAAGTCTTTCTTGCATGGGGATATGACCACGTTTGGAATTATTCATTCTATATTTCTTTAAGATCTTATCCATGTAAGCATTTTGACCAAGTCCAATCAATCGCTTTGACCTATCTCTATAGATTTTGATTCCAAGAATAAATGTTGCTTCCCCTAAATCCTTCATTAGCAACATTACCTTCACCAAGACAAATCCTTTATACACTTAATGTCAAAATTGGAATGTGATTTTTTTTTCCCACATGATGATATATGTTCATCGACTTACAAGATGTTTGTATTAGCCTACCTACCAGGAAAGGAGGAATTGCGGGAAAGGAAGTGAGTGTATATCAGTATTAGACTACTGCCATATAGCAAGCGTTCTTGCTAGGACATGTAGTGTTACTACATAAACAACTTGGCGTCTCTCGATACTAGGGAATTTGTTAAGTAACATAGCGCATCTCGCAAAGTTTAAAAATTGACGTACTCGTGTTATATGCGAGAATTTGGTGAGACAAGCATAGAAGAATAGATGTGCTCGCGTGGTTATTTTGTCCGCACCTCGTCTTAAGTGTGTATTGTATTTTGGGGTGTTAGAAGTTTTCTGTACAATAAAACGAAACCAGCGTAGAATGGGTGTCTTGAGGTAAGGGCTGTTGTGCTCGATGACTTTTCGTGCAGGTATGAAGGCTCTATGATGATATCGCTAGGCTGAGAGTGTTCTCAAAACAATTTACAAAAATGTTTCGTTTGTTTCAGTGATGTTACCTTCAATTAGATACTTTACACTTTGTAAACTTGGAATGTGATTTCCCATGATGATTATGTCATCAACATACAAGATGAGGAATGTAACATTACTCCCACTAGCCTTTTGATATACACATGGCTCATCAAGATTTTAAGTAAATCCAAACCTTTTAATTTCCTCATCAAATCTTTTATTCTAGCTTCTTGATGCTTGCTTAAGACCATAAATGGATCTTTGAAGCTTGCATACTTTTCTGGGATGATTAGGATCAACAAAACCTTCATGTTGTACCATATAAATGTCTTCATCAAGATAACCATTTAAGAAGGCTGTTTTAATATCCATTTTCCATATCTCATAATCATAGTAAGCGGCTATAGATATGAGAATCCTAATAGCTCTAATGTCAGCGACGGGTGAGAACGTTTCTTCATAATCAACCTCGTAGAGTTGAGTATAACTCTTTCCTACAAGACGAGCTTTATAGGTATGTATAATACCATCCATGTCAGTCTTTTTCTTTAAAATCCACTTACTCCCAACAGTCTTACAGCCAGGAGGAAGATCGACCAGGACCCATACCATATTGTCCATCATGGATTGTATTTCCGCATTCATAGCATCGATCCACTTATTAGAATCAGAATCTAACATCGCGGCTTTATAGCTAGTGGGTTCATTAAGATCCCTTAGACTATGTTCCTCTACATCTACATTTAGACTTAAACAATTTGGAGCTCGACCGTCCTTTCAGACCTACAAATCAGAATATCTTCCTCTTGAGGTGGTTCAAAACCTTCAACCTCCATGGGAAGTTCACTAGTGATTTCTGAAGGTGATGTATCTTCATATTGAATTTCTTCAAGATCTATGGCCCTCCTATTGACTTCTTGAGTTATGAGATTTTTCTCAAAGAACTCAACATACCTTGCAACAACTATTTTGTTTTCAGGTGGGAAGTAAAAATATTAGCCCATTGTCTCCTTTGGGTATCCTATGAAGATACACTTAACAGATCTTTGTTGGAGTTTGTCAGGCGTATCCCGCTTCACAAGCTCCTCACATCCCAGACCTTTAAGTAAGACAGATTTGGAACTTTTCCATACCATAGTTCATACAGAGTCTTATCAACCTTCTTGGTTGGAACCATATTGAGAATGCGTGTTGCAGACTCTAGAGCATAATCCCGGATAACGGCAGAGTTGTAAGATTCATCATAGATCAAACCATGTCTAACAAAGTATGATTTCTCCTTTCAGACACCCCATTATGTTGTGGTGTGTAAGGAGGAGTAATCTGTTAGACAATTCCACAAGCTTTAAGATAATCTTTAAACTCTTAGCTTATGTATTCGCCACCTCGATCTGATCGAAGAGCCTTGAATGTCTTCCCGAGTTGATTTTCCACTTTATTTTTAAACACTTTGAACGTTTCAAAGACCTCATGTTTATGTTTAAGAAGATAAACATAACCATAACGACTATTGTCATCCATGAATGTAATGAAGTAGCTAGCACCTTGTCTTGACACATGTCTAAGTGGACCATACACATCAGTATGTGTTAGGATCAAGAAAAGTCTCGGTCACTTCCAATATTTACTAGTCAAAGCCCGTAGTTAGATATATTAAACATATTAAGCTAATATGGCCCAAGGCCCATGGTAAGCCCATCAATAGGCCCCATGGCCGGCCAAACTAGTGTATAAATACCCTCTCCATAGCTTGGAGAGGGTGTTGGTTGGTTTTGTATTCTCATTTCACTTATGAATTACATGTTTCTTACTTTCTCTCTCTAGAATACATCCTTCCTTCCACTCTCTCTCACTAAGTTCCTTCCCATCTCATATCAAAGATTACTTGTATTCTTCAATTGGTATCAAGAGCCATGGAGTGGTGTGTTTAGTTTTTGTGTTTAAGCTTTCTTTTTGGTTCGTTTGTTTCATTTGCAAAATCATCCTTTATTTTCTTTCTTTTGATTCCAAAGCTATTGTGTACACTAAAGGATTATTTACCTTGGTAAATCTGATCTAGTATCTTTATGATATAGGTGTACAAGCTTAGAATCAAGAAAAATATCATTTTTGTTACATTTTTGTGTTCGAAAATCTTATAAAGAGCAAAATCTTGATTTTAAATTTTTCGGCTTAAAAACCTTAAAGTTTTCATTTTTCTTGTTCCTATAGGTTTAGTAACACTAGTTGTACAAGTATTTTTGCAAAACAATCATCAAAAAGGTGTCTTTTTGTGTTTTTAAGTTTTTGGGTTTCGTAGTAGTGGAAGTCGAACAACTGAAGTCGAACAACTGAGTCGAACAACTCAAGTCGAACAACTGAGTCGAACAACTCAAGTCGAACAACTGAGTCGAACAACTCAAGTCGAACAACTGAGTCGAACAACTCAAGTCGAACAACTCAAGTCGAACAACTAAGTGTATCCATGACGCATTTGTAAGCCCATTAGGGTTGTCCCTTGTGTATAAAAAACCCTACAACGTCATAGATCCTAGATATCAAGTTTATATAGTTTTTCATAGCAAATAATTTAGTATTCATATAGTTTTTAAAGTTATTTTGTAACGTTTGATTGTGTTTAATATATTAGAAATTTTAGCAAGATCATGTTTTACTGATTCATTGTTCTTTTAGTATTCAAAGCTAGATTCTGCATGTATTGTAGTATTCACAATCTTAGTTTCTATTATACTTTTCTTGGATCTATCCAACACAACTAAGCTTTAACAAGCTAAGTAAGATCTATTCAAAAGGGATCAACAAGTGGTATTAGAGCTTGTTACGAAACTTTGAATAAGAAGAACACTATATCTACACAAGATCTCATATTTAAAGAGAAGATGGAATCACAGTTAGAATCAACCCAAACATTGTCTGCACTAAAACTTCCTATGCTCAAAACAGGAGACTATGATCTCTGAAGCATGATAATGGAGCAATATCTTACTCACATTGATTATGCTTTTTGGGAGGTTATTATGAATGGTGATGCACATGCTGTAATTGCATCAACTAGTGTTGGTACTGAAGGTCTCATTCCTCCTAAAATTGATAAACAAAAGCTAGCAAGAAAGAATGAATTCAAAGCAAAAAGCACTCTGTTGTTGGCCATTCCTGATGAGCACCTATTGAAGTTTCATGGAATCAAGGATGCAAAACCTATGAGTAAGACAACCAAGCCAGGTTTGGAGGCAACAAAGAATCAAAGAAAATGCAGAAAACCATTCCATATTATTAAGGATATTTTTATGTTGTTAAAGTTGTGTATGGGTGTAGGATACTGAAGCAGCAATATGAGAATTTTGCTGCATCAAGATCTGAAGGACTGGATAAAAACCTATATAGGTTTCAGAAAACTCATCTGCCAATTAGAAAATTCATAGGTGAAGTTATCTCTTAGAAGATGCAAATAATGAAGTTGCTAAGAGAGTCTACCATCACTTGGAACACTCATACATGACCAAATGCGTAACAAATCTGATCTAGACACGTTGAGTATGGATGATTTGTACAACAATTTGAAGGTGTATAAAGCTGAGATTAAAGGCCAATCAAGCTCAAGCTCAAACTCTCAGAATGTAGCTTTTGTATCTTTAGAAAACACTAGCAGTACCTAATTAATGCAGTAATACTTGCTCATAAAGTTTCTACTGCTAGTTCACACAGGGACATAAGCACCATCCTAACATATGCTGAATGATGTCATGTTTTCCTTCTATGCTAATTAATCTAATTAGTCCATAGATGACTATGAAGATCTGGAAGCCAGATTGATACAATTGATCTGAAGAGATAGATCTCAAATGGCAGGTGGCCATGCTTACCATGAGGGTGAAAATATTCTGAAAGAAGACAGGAAGAAATCTAAATTTCAATGGCAAAGAAACTGTTGGCTTTGATAAAACAAAGGTTGAATGTTACAATAGCCACAAGAGAGGTCACTTTACTAGAGAATGCAAGGCACCAAGGAATCAGGGGAACAGAAATGGAGATGCTCCAAGAAGGAATGCACCAGTAGATACATCCACTACAAATGCCCTGGTTGTCCAAGATGGGATAGGTGGTTATGATTGGAGCTTTCAGGCTAAAGCAGGCATCACAAACTTTGCTCTAATGGCCTATACATCCTAAGGTTCATCAAGTTTCATCAAGTTCAGGTGACTCTGGGTACAATACTTGCTCTAAAGATTGCTTTAAAATCATATGAAACTCTTCACAAATAGTAAGATCAACAACTTGAAGCTCTAATAAATCTAATCTAAAATTATAGTTTATCAAATGGATAGAATCAATAGATTAGAATCATTATAACAAGGATAGTTGTTCATGAAAAAAATGATGCCTGTTTATGAAGAAGATATGCATTTTTAATGTATGATGTCCAAGTGAAAGATATTTCTATCAAAAGAAAACTTAAAAATCAATTTAGAAGAAGCTTTAAAAGAGAAAGATGATTTGAAACTTAAACTAGAAAAAATTTGAATAATCATCAAGACTCTACTAAACTGATGATTAGTCAAATAAGTGCTAAAGACAAAAGCATGTCTTGGTTATAATAGTCAAATGAATGAGATAAATGGTTCATATTGTGTTTAACATAAGAAGAAAGTGATGTGGATGATAGTCTAGTAAATGATAGATTCAAAACATGTGAAGGGTTTCATGCAGTTCCCCCTCCCTACACTGGGAACTACATGCCCTCAAGACCTGACTTATCCTTTGCTGGTTAGATGATTATGTCTAATAATGCTAAAGTAGTGAAACATGAAACTATGTGATATCTAAGACAAGTAAGGATATTGTAGAAAAGCCTGAGAAACCTGTTAGGCTAGTGCTCCATCAGTTGAAGATTGGGTACACTGGATAGTCGATTAATGATAGTGTGTTTAGACCTAAATCTGATTAGACAAAACCAAAGTTTACTAAAATCAATTTTGTCAAATCTGATGAGAATGTGAAATCTGTTAATAAGGAAAACACACATAGGCAAGTAGAGTATCCTAGGAAAAGTCAAAGTCCTAGGGATAATAGAAGAAACTGGAATGGAATGATGACTCAAAAACAGGACATGTTTTTTGATTTATAAAGAAAGCTTGTTTTGTTTGTGGGAGTTTTAATCATTTAATCAAAGACTATGATTTTCATGACAAGAAAATGGTAGAAAAACAAGTGTTGAATAATAAGGGAAGGGTTACTGGTCAAAAGGAAATTAGACCAGTATGGAACAATGCTCTGAGGGTGAACCACCAAATAAATTGACTCACCCACATCCTAAAAGGAATTTTGTTCCAACAGCGGTTGCAACAAAGTCAGGACAAGTGCCAATTAATGCTGCTAAGCAAAGCTCTCCAAGAGCAGTAGCATTAATTAGTACTGCCAGGCCTGATTAATTACCGGATGCCCCTTAAACCAAAAGTGAATATGCATTACCCACAAACATATTCGTAGCACACACACACTGCGACATTCACCATAAGAAGTGAGGCTTTTAAAACAAAAAATCGGCAGCTCAAAAACCAATAATTTTAAAAAAAAGTTAATACTTGCTATGGTTAAAAATAGTAACTTACTGCTGGGCTAAAACAGTAGGTATCTGCTAAGAAATGGGGAAAATGCAGTTAAGTCCCTTAGCATGCAGGATTTGGAGACCAACAGGAAATGTTATTAACCATACCTTCAAAGACAATGGATCATACATGCTTAAAAGATTTTACTATGTTGATCTACAAAGAAGACTCAAGGCAGTAATGGCTTGGGTCCCCAAGAGAAACTAATTCTCTCATTTTGAGTGCAGGGTAATCCACAATATACTTTACAGGATCAAGGGATTTTTAATAGTGGATGCCTTAGGGCATATTGCTGGAAACATCCGTTCTACAGATACTATCACAAGAGATTTGATAGTGGAATTTGTTGCATTTGGAGGAAGTCCTAAAAGAGGTAAAATTACTAGAAAAAGTAAAATTAGGACTGGGAAATTAGACTTTGAAGATATATACTTTGTAAAGGAACTTAAGCTTAACCTTTTCTCTGTCTCACAAATGTGTGACAAGAAAAACAATGTTCTTTTCACTGAGACTGAATGTCTTGTTCTATCTCCTGGCTTTAAGCTACTTGATGAATGTCAAGTCTTGCTTAAAGTTCCCAGACAGAACAACATGTACAACTTTGATCTAAAGAATGTTGTTCCTTCGGGAGGTTTGACTTGTTTATTTGCAAAGGCTATAATAGATGAGTCTAAATTATGGCATAAGAGGCTTGGTCATATAAACTTTAAAACCATAAACAAACTTGTGAGGGGAAACCTTGTAAGAGGTTTGCCTTCAAAGCTTTTTAAAAATGACCACACTTGTGTTGTTTGTCAGAAGGGAAAACAACACAAAGCCTCTTATAAGACCAAGCTTGTGGGCTCTATCAGCCAACCCTTACAAATGTTATAAATGACATGACTCCTTGTCCAACATCTGTAAGGAGTACCATCACAAGACATACTGACAGTTATTGTCACTGAGATACTATAGTAGGTTTTAGTTGGGTTTCCTTTTTGGCCACTAGGAGAGACTACTCACAATGGAATTAAAACTGGATCCTTAAACATTTTATTATTGCATAAGAGAACCAAGATAAATCATAATTTATTAAAATCAGTCAGATGTGACAATGGAGCTGAGTTTAAAAATAATGACATGAATTAGTTATGTGGGATGAAAGGGATTAAGAGGGAGTTTAGTATTGCTAGAACTCCATAACAAAATGGAGTTGTTGAAAGAAAGAATAGGACACTAATAGAGGCTACTAGTACTATGCTAGCAGATTCATTATTACCTCAACATTTTGGGGCTGAAGCAGTTAGTACTGCTTGTTATGTTCAGAATAGGGTTTTAGTGACCAAGCCTCATAACAAGACACCTTATGAACTATTACATAGTAGACTACCTAATATAAGTTTTATGAGACCTTTTGGATGTCCTATGACTATTCTTAATACCTTAGATCTCCCTAGCAATTTGATGGGAAGGCTTGTTAGGGGTTCTTTGTTGGATACTCTATAAATAGCAAGGATTTTAGGGTATTTAACACTAGAACTAGGAAAGTAGAAGAGAACCTGCACATAACCTTTCTTAAAAACAAACCCAATGTTACAGGGAGTGGACCAGATTGGCTCTTTGATATTGATTTACTAACAAACTCTATGAATTATGAGCCAGTTACTGCAGAGAATAAAACTAATAGGAATGCAGGTATCAAGGAATATATTCTGCTACCATTACTATATGATAGTCCACAGAGCTCAGAGGATTCATTTGCTGATGATGCTGGTAAAAAGACTAATGAAGAACCAACAAATGAGGGTGAAAGAAATGGTCAAGAGAAGGAAGGAGGAGCTTTAAATAAAGAAGATGACCAGAATGTGCAAGATTTCAGAGCTGCATTGGATAATTTGCTTGTTCCACAGAAGCAAGGTTATGTTAACAGTACTAACAGAGTTTCTACAGCTAGTCTATCTGTTAGTGCTGCTGGGCAAAGTTTTGATAATGCTGATGATTTTCCAACTGATCCCCTTATTCTTGATTTGGAGGATACTACTGATCTTCTAAATACTGGTATCTTTAGTGGATGTGCATAAATTATGAATAAAAAGATGTGGGTGCAGAGGCTGACCTCAACAACTTGGAAACAACCATGAATGTCAGTCCTATTCCCACAACCAGGATTCACAAGGATCATCCTAAAGAGCAAATCATAGGGGACCCACTTTCAGCACCCCAAACTAGGAGAATGACCAAGTCTGCTCAAGAACATGCTATGGTCAGTTACATCAAAAGGCAGAGGAGAACCAACCACAAGGATTATCAAAACTATTTATTTGCCTGTTTTCTCTCACAAATAGAACCCAAGAAGGTGACACAAGCTTTGACAGATCCAAGCTGGATAGAGGCAATGCAAGATGAGTTGCTATAGTTTAGATTGCAGAAGGTTTGGAGATTGGTTGATTTACCCAAAGGCAAGCATGCCATTGGAACAAAATGGGTCTATAGAAACAAGAAAGATGAGAGAGGGATAGTAGTTAGAAACAAGGCAAGACTGGTTGCACAAGGTTACACCCAAGAAGAAGGCATTGATTATGATGAGGTTTTTGCTCCTGTTGCTAGGATAGAAGCAATCAGGTTATTTTTGGCCTATGCATCATTTATGGGGTTTATTGTGTACCAGATGGATGGAAATGCCTTTTTATATGGATACTATTGAAGAGGAGGTGTGATGTGTGCAACCTCCTGTTTGAAGATCTACAGTTCCTTGACAAAGTTTATAAGGTAGAAATAGCT
Source organism: Tanacetum coccineum (assembly GCA_026074375.1). Taxonomy (NCBI): domain Eukaryota; kingdom Viridiplantae; phylum Streptophyta; class Magnoliopsida; order Asterales; family Asteraceae; genus Tanacetum; species Tanacetum coccineum. Next base: position 55,675 of record BQNB010006721.1, on the reverse strand, counting down.
TTATATGGTCTGCATCAAGCTCCTAAAGCCTGGTATGAGAATTTGTCTAGCTACTTATTAGAAAATGGATTTAAAAGAAGCACTATAGATAAGACTTTATTCATCAAGAAAGACAAAGGTGCTATCCTGTTAGTGCAGGTGTATGTTGATGACATCATCTTTGGGTCTACAAAGAAGTCTTTATGTATTGAGTTTGAGCAGATGATGCACCAAGAATACAGATTAGTTTATATAGGGTAGCTCACTTTCTTCTTAGGTTGCAGTAAAGCAGAAAGGATGCAGGTATTTCATCAGCCAAGACAAATATTTGGCTGATATATTGAAAAAGTTTGATTTTGTCACAATGAAGACATCAAGCACTCCAATTGAGACTCACAAGGCATTGCTCAAGGATGAAGAAGCTAAGATGTGTAATGTACATTATAACAGATCAATGATTAGATAGATCATTGATGTACACATGACAGCTTCTAGGCCTGACATAATTTTGTTGTTTTGTACTTGTGCTAGTTCACGTTACACCTAAAGTCTCACATCTTCATCTGTGAAGAAGGATCTTAGATATTGATAGTCGAACCTAAAATTGGGCCTTGTATCCTAGTTATTTACCATTTGACTTGGAAGCTTTTTCAGATAGTGATTATGCTGGAGCTAGTCTTGATAGGAAATCCACAACAGGAGGTTGTCAATTTCTTGGTAAAAGGTTGATTTCATGGCAATGTAAAAAAGCAAACTATAGTTGCCAACACCACTACTGAAGCAGAGTATGTTGCTGTTGCTAATTGTTATGGACAGGTGTTGTGGATTCAAAATCAAATGCTTAATTATGGGTTCAATTTCATGAACACCAAGATTCATATTGATAATGAAAGCACCATTTGTATTGTAAAGAATCCAGTGTTACATTCTAAAACCAAGCACATTAAAATAAGGCACCATTTCATTAGAGATTCTTATAAGAAGAGGCTCATTCAAGTAATTAAGATACATACAGATCACATTGTTGTTGATCTTCTCACAAAGGCATTTGATGTTAGCAGGTTTAACTTTTTGATTGCTAGCATTGGATTACTTAATCTTTGAAGATGTATGATTGGTGTGGTTTAAAGATAGTATTAGTGATGAATTTGGAGTTAAAACTGGTGGTTGTAAAGTTAATGCTGCTAGGCAGAATTTGGTACTGCTGGGCGTAAGTTAGTACTGCTGAGCCAAAGTTAGTGCTGCTTGTTACCGTTGGAGTTATAACTGCTGAGCAAAATTCTTGGTCGGTAAATAGTTTCCTACTATTATAGGTTTCCTTTTTACCTATATAAGTTAATCGACCTACATCAAGAACATTCTAATCTCTCAGAGATACTAAAACGCTCTTAAAATTCACAAACCCACTTCAACTTATCACCAACTCCATAAATTCAATCATCAATTAATCATCTATGGTAGATTTGAAGTTTGTTGATCAACACAACATGGTCGCATGCTTAGAGAAATCAAAAGGGAATTGTTTGATTTTCATAGACAGTGACCTTTCTACTGAGCTAGTCACTGTACCTATGGCCTTAATCTAAAGTTCCTACTATCTATCTTCTTATATTGAACAATTTTAGAATACTACACCATTCTCAACAGTCAATGATGAAAAGAAAATATCAAGCCACACTGATGCAAGACAGTATAATATTAGAATCATCAGTGAGAGTGATCTTCCATTTAATGATGAGGATGGTATTACTTGTCTAACAAATGATGCTATTTTTAAAAACCTTGCATTGATGGTGTATGAGAGTGATTCTAAAAAACTTACCTTTTGAAATGCTCTTTTCTCTCCTCAGTAGAAGTACCTCATACATACCATTATACACTGCTTTAAGTTTAAAATCTACTTCTTGAATGAATTTTTCCACTAATATAGCATTGTAGTCATTTGTATAGCTAATGGTCAAAAGTTAACTTTCTAAACAATTTTTGATGTATGTCAAGTAACTTGGATACCAATAACAAAGAACTTTTTAATGTATCCAAGGTTTTTTACAACTCTTTTTGAATAATCGAATTTACTATTGCAAAACCTTTTAATTAATTTTTTCAACACCTGCACATACAAAAAAGTTTTTCACTAACATGAAAAAAAAGGAAAAGATTTTTCATGAATAGTTACTCCATAGTTTGCATCAATGTGGCACCAACCTGTAGTAGAGGGTGAAGGTTCAGGACAACCCACTGAACCCCAACCAGCACCTTCCACTACTCAACCCAGAATTGAAGAACAAATTGTTGTTACTGAATCATCATCACCCTAAAATACTCAATCACCTAGGCAAGCCTAACAAGAGGACACTCAGTTACCTCAGACTAGTGTGTCTATACCAAATGTAGCAGATGCGTCTGTCTTTAAGGAGTGGGATGACAGTGTGGCGAGGGATACCACTATTGCTGCTAGCTTAGATGCAACACATGCTAGTGGTAACATATCTAAGAGCCAATCCACGGCAATGTCTAATGATCCTCTTTCTGGGGAAATTGGTTCAGGTGACAAACCCATGTGCCAAGAATCCATGGGGGGTGTCATTGCTCAGACTAGGTCTAAGAGGGCATCTAAACATTCCTATGATTATGTAGGATATTAGATATCATAACACAATCAGTGATTTAGGGGTTGGCCTACTTTGTAGAGAGAGAAAGTAAGTTCTAGTAAGAGAAACTATTAGGAATTATGCATTCCTGACTTAGTACCGTTAGTTATATTAGTTAGTACCGATAGTTATAATTAGTACAATTAGCCTTAAAATATGGTGACATATCCGAAATTACATTAGTTCATTTATAGTGTGACACGTAGGGACTAATAATGACAAGTTACAATAGTTAGATGTCACTAGGACTATAAATACCCCCTCCATACTTCCATGGAGGGGTGAGGATTCATTTTGTATCTCATAAGGTGTGTGTCTTTCTCTCTTTAGAAAACACACATCTTTCCTTTTTCTCTCACTAAATAATACAATGGAAACTTATTTATTTTATCGTCCTCGACCTCCGGATCATTGTCTCTTGTTAATGTAATCTTATTACTTACAATTGGCATCAGAGTTGCAGGAGTGTATTGTGTCATGTTTGTTGTTGTCCGGATTACTATCATTAAAGTTCATTACTGTTCATAATTACTGTTCATACTCGGTACTAACAAACTCCAGTCATAATTCGGTATAATATGTTGCTAAAATCTGCTTATTTCACAAATTCAGATCTAGTAAAAAAAAGGTCAAACTCGGAAGTAGTTTCAGATCTGGTCAAACTCGGTATAGACTATTGGTCAAAGGTCAAACTCGGTTCTATAACTGATTATATCAAGAATGGCATCTAAGACTGTTTTTATCGAAAAAGAAACAAAAGAAAAGGTGAAGAACAACAAAAAACACAAAAAAAATTCATCACTGTTAACCAAATTCAGCCGAGTAAACTTGGTATTTACCGAGTTTGTAAGAACAACAAGAACAATCCACAACCTTCTCATATCATAACCAAATCTATTCAACCTATCCATCCTCTTTACAATCAAACCCTAAACCGTCCTCTTACATCATTACAAGACTCGAACCACAATGAAACAAACAATGAACAGATCTCAGATTACTCCGTTTGTGTTTCATAATCAATACATGACCTTTTAAGATCAAAACACTTGAATCATATCATCATCGATCTATATAAAAGGAATAACCATTCCTACTAGTTCGAATATATAACAAGATTGAACATAACAAGAATGTTGTGTTAATCTTTGATTGATTTGTATACCTTAAATGCATTTAAAACTACCTGAGATCTCTAATTAACAAGACCAAGAAGACGATACCATATTGAAAATGTGTTCATCAATATAAATGAGATAAGGTGTTATTAGGATTGGAGGTTGCGTTCGATTTGGAGATGGGGGTATCATTCTTTTATGGTTATGATTGTAACTGAGAATCAATGGTGATGGAGAGGATAAGATAAGAGATTATCGCGTGTTTATCCTTGTGGTTACAATGAGAGTTTGATTAATGGATGTATAACTCAATAATGAGATTTGAGCTAAGTTGTTTCCTGCAGAATGAAAGAGAAATTATATAGGTGGCGGATGATACAAGGTAAGGTTAAGTTTGTACAAAAAATTAAGGCTGGTGTGTGCTTTATATCTCAAACTAATTAAAGCTTGGACCATGTTATCATATGAAAACATGGCTTGAGTGACATGATCATAAAGTTGGCTGGTCCACATTCAATGGGCTAGTTTTATTGTAATTTAGATTGGTATAAGCATGGTAATTTAAAATGGATTAAAAACCGGGTAAAAAAAGAATGCTTTCATGACAAGTTGGACTAGACAATGTTTTTTCGTTGTTGACATTCAAACACAACATTTGTCTAGTTTAACAACATATCTTGAACCAACAACACAACAAACATGGATACATAAACTAAAACGATCCGAATAATATGTTCACTAAATGACAAACAGCTAAAGATTCAATTAAGTGACATGTGAACACGGAGTTGATTTGGTATCCCTATTTGAGCTTGAAGTTGGATTCATGAAGGCGTCTACTCATTTCATCATCGAGACCTTCTTTTACTTTCATTCCTTTGTACTTTAAACCCAATCTAATCGAATGAATGACTTGCTTGAATGTATAACGTTAAGATTGAACTTGAAATTAACTAGTTACCAGCAGTCAGGGGTGGTTGGTTGCAGACCTGGTTAACGAACGACTTAAAAGGAGTTACATTGTAGTACTACATTGTCACATACGCAGAAGTTATGTGATAATTTCAAGAGTGTTGTACATATTATACTTTTCTGGTTGGGTATGAGAGTAATAAGATTAATCTTGCAACCGTTCTTAATCAACAACAGTACATATAATAAGCTTAAAATAACAAATTTAGGGATCTTACTACTACATTTTCCAAGTTTGGTATATCGGGTTTACTTCACCAAGTGATCACAATAATAGCCGACAGAATACGAGGTTGTTAAGTTAGCCAGAGAGTTTAAAGGTTGAGATGTAATCAGCAATTCTCACGGGATATTATTGTGCCATTTCAAGACAAAGATACTTCACAGTCTAAGCAAAATTCTTGAAGTTCTTCAATGACATTCATATACAAGACCTTGATTATACCAAGTTTTCTTGAATTCTTGCTTCATCTCCCTCTACAATATTCTGAGACCAAGAAGAATGCTTAACGATCTTCGTTTGGATTTCAAGATTTATGCTAAAGACAAGAACTTCTTAAGTATATGTGCGTACACAACAATGATGCTTCCGAGAGTTTGCAACCATCATGGGGAAAATGTGTACATCCAGGACTTAGTTGACTTTGATGTTACCGTGTCAACTTCTAGGGGAAGTAGTGTATACTACTTTACTTAGTATGGTTTATGAAGTATTCTGCATACGTGAGAAGAATTTTTGCTGATTTCTTGCATGCACCCCCCGAACGAAAAAATTTTTATTGATTCACCAAGCCCTAAATGAACAAATCCATATGGTCCGTTGGTGGGTTTGACCTTCTACAATTTCTGTTGTGCACGTCAATGACAAGTAGAAGATTGTTCGAACTACATCAAAGTTTCAGAATCTGCTTAAGATAGGGATGTTGGTTTGGGGGGAAGCTGATTCAGAAACTTCGCTAAAAAGGAGTCTATGAAGAAACCTTTTGTGACATCTTCATTAATTGTGGGGCAAAGTTAATCCAGTTTAATGCATACTACAATGGTTCCTGTACAAGAAAGACATTGAAGACCATATCTGGAGATACAGAGTTTCAAAGACAAGGAGAACTTAGAAGACATCTTCAGCTTTGGAAGTGCTATAGAAGACTTTATTTATGTTGTATGTGTACCTGACAGGAACATTGTAAGTAATTCCATATGTACACATATTGGGGGAAGATTGTTAGCCTTAAAATATGGTAACATATCCGGAATTACATTAGTTCATTTATAAGTGTGACACGTAGGGAACGAATAATGACAAGTTACAATAGTTAGGATGTCACTATGACAAATAAATAACTCCTTCCAATACTTCCATGGAGGGGTTAGGATTCATTTTTGTATCACAAAAGGTTGTGTCTTTCTCTCTCTAGAAAACACACATCTTTCCTTTTTCTCTCACTAAATAATATAATGGCAACTTATTTATTTTATCCTCCTCGACCTCCGGATCATTGTCTCTTGTTAATGTAATCTTATTACTTACAAATACTGACAGTACAAAAATTAGTAGGACGGTGGGATGCTGGTAAAAATAAATGTATGTTTATAGTAGTAATACTGATCAAGTTAAGTGTAGTAAAACGATAGTATAAATAGTTTAGTACCGTTTAAGTGATATGCATAGATATTAATAGGAAAAAGATATGCATTATCTTTACGAGTTGTAAGTTTTTGAAGGTATCATCCTGGTCCTATAAAAGGAACCCTACGGGCATTAGAGAAGATAGATCTCATATATAATCTTAATTTCTCAAGTTAGTAATCTGTAATCGTTTTAGAGCCGATTAAATACAAAAGTTTTTAGTTATCAATTATTCATTGTTCTTCTAGCATTATAAAGATTATTTCCGCATAACTTATAGTGTTTATAGTCATTGTTTCTCCTGTAGTTTGTGTGGATCTATCCATATTGGCTACAACCCTTAACAAGGTAGAAAGATCTATATTCAAAGGGATCTACAAGTGGTATCAGAGCCTGTAGAGAAACTCTAAGTAAGAAGAACAAAAACCAGTTATAAACCTCTTTCTTACAAATCTATTCAATGGCTGGATCAGAAGATGATATTCCACCACCACCACCATCACAAACACCAACACAACAAACCCCTTACACTGTTTCAACCATCAAACTTCCTATTCTCAAGAAGGGAGAATATGACATATGGGCCATGAAAATGGAACATTATTTGGCCCATACAGACTATCCTATCTGGGAAGTTATTCAAAGAGGAAATGGTCCCGTGAGTGTCTCAACTGATACAAATGGTTTAATAAAGGTTCTGCCTCCCAAGACTGTAGAAGAAATTTTAGCCAGAGAAAGAGAAAGAAAAGCAAGGACCACTTTGCTTATGGCTTTACCAGAAATCAATTTGTTGCTAAAAATTCATAAAATAGACCTGATGCTAGAAGAAATGTGGAAAGCGTATCATCAAATCTAGATTTGGTGAAATAATGAAATCAAAGAAGATGCAGAAAGTATATTTACTAAAGCAACAATAATAGAGCTTCTCTGTATCAAAACCAGAAGGCTACATAAAGGCTATGAATGTTTCAGAGTCTCTAGTTAACTAAGATTCATGGTGCAGGCGTCTCCACTGAAAAGCAAAACAGAAATATCCTAGTCTCTATACCTTCTGCATATGGTCTCAAGTTTCCTTAATCAAAAGGAACCAGCAAGAGTTGACAGTACTCATTTTTTTGAGACTGTATAAAATCTTAGAGTCTTCTGAGTCTAATTAAAGGCTCTACTGCATCATCCTTTAGCACGCAGAATGTGGCATTAGTTTTTCAGAGAACACAAGCAGTACTATGATGTTAGTACCTAGCTTATGGTAGTTTCTAAATTCTTCTGGTCATAACTCACAAATATGACATACCTTCATCATACTCCTTACTTCAAATCAATCCAGTTTGCCCAACAATTATATCTAAGACTAAATAGCTTGTGAGTTGATTTAGAAGAAATGGACTTGAAAATGGCAGTAGCCATGATTTCCATGAGAATGAAAAAGTTCTACAAAAAGACAGGTAGAAAGCTACAATTTGATGCCAAGGAACTTTGGTTTTTTGACAAAACAAAGTCGGAGAGCTAAAGTTGTCACAAGCCAAGTCATTTGCTAGAGAGTGGCATCTCCAAGGGGAATCAAGATAGTAAAGAGGAAGATGCTTGGGAACACTAGGATATAGGATAAAGAAAAAGGGAGGGATCTGGTAAACAGGAGGACTCTAAAGCATTGTGTGACTCTTTGATGGAGAAGTGTTGATTAACCAGATCACTCAGAAGATAATAAGAAAACTATCTTGATGGCTTACAGCGGTTTCAGGCTTAGACAACAAAAGGATAACATCTTGTTCAAAAGAAGTAAAGAGTCATAGTGCTAAACCTTAAAAATTGTATGATGAACAGAGGGAACAACTTGGAGATGCTAGTATAGAAATACAGGCATATACTCAAGCTTTAAAGAAAGTTGAAGCACAATTTGTTGCTTTTGCTCATCAACAAGCCAAACTTTGTATGAGGAAAAGAAAAGTCTTATGAAATTACCTTAGATGATAAAACTGATGTCCTTACATACATAATAATTTATTGGCAGAGACTGACAAGAGAAAAGAGAAGAATTAAAAAAGCTAAAGTAAAAAATGGCACAATCTCTAAAAATCTTAAATTTTGCTAAATAGTCATATGAGTGCTAGTACACAGGCTGGACTTAGGTATGAGTGATCAATGAATAAAGTGTTTTTAATTTATGAAAATGGAAGTTTTTCCAAAGTAGGTTTGTTAGTAGGACAAGTTGATATAGAAGATATTCCTGTGAATGATAGACATAGTCAGGGGATGCATGTAGTCCCCCCTCTAATGACAGGGATCAACATCCTTCTGGACCTATAAAGAAATAATGACTCACAATTACATATGGCCAAAGCAATCTAAACCTAGTAAATCGATGCTAGTGAGCAGTGGACCTTTAATCCTTGGTGAATCCAAATTGTAGTGAAACAACACATAATCTATGATGCCTGAAACCAGTTAACAATGATCCCAAAGTAGTAAGACAACCTAACGTTTTGGTCTAATGCTCTATCATAGAGGAGAATAATCAAAAGTGAAGATGAACATGTGTCTCTACCCACAAAAGAACAGGAAACACCTAGTTTTGCTTTTATTAATACTGTTAAGCATGTAAAAACTCCTAGGCAAACTGTTAAAGAACAAAACACATGTAGTCAGAGTCCTAAACCTGACAAAAAAGATTGTAGTGGTTTAATAGATGAAAAACTGGGTTTGGGATATGGTTTTACCAAAAAGGCATGTTTTGTATGTGGAAGTTTTAGCCATCTTATTAGAGATTATAATTTCCATGAGAAAAGGATGGCTAAACAAGCTTAATTAAACAATAAGATGAGTAAGAGGTCTGGTCAAAGGAAGATTAGGCCAGTATGGAACAATGTGCAAAGAGTGAATCATTAAAACCAATTTGTTCCAAACTAACTAGAACTAGCAAGATTCAAGTTAATATTACTAGAACTAGCGGTACTAACACAGTTAATACTATTAGAACTAGCGGTACTAACACAGTTAATACTGCTAGGCATAATTTTAACAGACAGGCAGTACCAACTTATGCTGCTAGGAAAGTTATAACGGTTAACCTATTTGAATTAAGTAGACCAAAGCTGGTTTTCATAAAACTCTTTCACCTTTTAAAAAGCCATTTAATAGAACAACAACACTTAGAACCAATTTTTCATATCAAAAAGTTAATACTGCTGAGGTAAATGCAGTTAGTGTTATTGGGGGGAAAAGGGAAACTGCTGTTAAGCCCTTAGCGGGTTGTAATTTAAGACACAAAAGACATTACTAGAACAAAGTCTCCAAATACAATGGTGGATCAAGTTTTAGAAATTGTGTTCCTTTCAAAGATCCACTAGGCAGACCCAAGCCCAAAAAGGCTTGGGTCCTTAAGAGAAACTAATCTCTCTTATTTAATGTGCAGGATTATCCACAAAGAGCTTTACAGAACAAAGGGATTGTTAATAGTGGATGTTCCAGGCACATGACTGGAAATAAGGCCTACCTTGCTGAATATCAAGACTTTAATGGTGGCCTTGTTGCTTTTGGAGGAAGTAAAGGTTACATAACTGGTAAAGGTAAAATAAAAACAAGAAAGTTAGATTTTGAAGATGTGTGCTTTGTGAAAGAACTACAGCATTTCAATCTTTTTTTTGTCATAGATGTGTGACAAGAAGAACAAGGTTCTCTTCACAGACACTGAATGTCTTGTGTTGTCTCCTGAATTTAAGTTACCTAATGAAAATCAAGTATTACTTAGAATCCCTAGACAAAACAATATGTATATGTATTCAATTTAGAAACATTGTTCCTTCAGGAGTTTATTCCTGTTTGATGCAAAGGGCCACAATTGATGAATCTAACAAATGGCATAGGAGGTTGGGTCATGTTAACTTTAAAAACTTAAATAAACTTGTGAAGGAAAACCTTGTAAGAGGTTTACCTTCAAAAAAATTTCAAAATGACCACACTTGTGTTGCTTGTCAAAAAGGAAAGCAGCACAAGGCCTCTTGTAAGGCCAAATCAGCGAGCTCTATTAGTCGTCCTAACAGCTCTGCATAGGGATTATATTTGGACCTACATAATGTAAGAGATTAAAAACCATAATACTTATTGCCTGTTTATCACTGTTTGATTTAGCAGGTTAAGTTGGTGTCATCTTAAGAACTAAGGATGAAACTTAGTAGAATCCTTAAGGACTTTATAAGACAAATTAAGAACCAATTAAATCAAAAAGTTAAAACTATTAGATGTGATAATTTAAAAGAATTTAAGAACAGTGGATTTTATTGAATTTGTGAGGACAAAAATGATCAATGAGGGAATACAGAAATGCCAGAACTCAACCAACAAAATAGAGTTGCAAGAAAAGAAAGAACAGGAACCTTATTGAGGCTAAGATAAACTATGCTAAGCAGATTCAGTTTTTTACCATAACACTTTTTGGGCTGAAGCATTAGTACTAGCTTGTTATGTCCTTAATAAGGGTATTAGCGACCAAGCCCTCAAAAATAGAGACACCTTATGTAACTTATCACTGGTAAAAATACAATCATGAAGCCTATATAAGACCTTTTTGGGTCCATGTGACCATCTTGAATACCATTGACCACCTAGGCAAGTTTGATGGAAAATCAGATGAAGGATTTTTAGTAGGGTATTCTCTACGAAGCAAGGCTTTAAGGGTATACAATTTAGAAACCAAGAGAGTTGAAGAAACCTACACTGACCTTTTTAGAATAAACCAAATGGTTGCAGGGAAGGTGACCAACTTGGCTGTTTTATCTTGATTATTTAACGTGATTCAATAATTAATCAATCAAACCTGCATGTCCAAATAAGCTAATCATAGTGGTAGGCACAGAATATAATATGATGCAGGCAATTCGAATCAGAAGCGTAAATCTTGCTCGAGGACTACTTTGTACTGCTAATATGGTCTTCTTATACTTCAACAATCAAGAGTCTCAAAGCAAAAGAATACAGTAAGAACCAAATAAAAATCCTGATTTAAAGACAAGATGAGAAAGCCATATATAAGGAGGATCAAGTCCTTTTGGAAGAGCGTGAAAGGCTTAAAAGACAAGCAACAGGATGCTAATGAATGCAGCTAAAGCTCTTATAAAGGGAGTTTGCCAAAGATACTGAGGAATTTGGTTCTTCAAGCAGGAGCTGCTAAAGCTAGCAGTACTAACATAGTTAATACTGCTAGTACACCAATTATTAGTACTGCTAGTCCTTGATGTGGACTATACTTCACTGATACGGACCAAGATGATTCTGAAATACCTGCTCTTGAGGATAGTGATGAACCATCCCTACAGATAGGTATTTTTAACCATGCATCTTATGATGATGAGGGTGTCAGGGTTTGACTTCACAAATGCTAGAAACTGTTGTAATGTTAGACCTATTCCAACATCAAGGATAACTCTAATCAAACCCTTCGACTCTAATTTTCTTAGAGATAACCAAAACTCAGCAGTTCAAACAAGGAGCAAAGTGACCGAAAAAAGTTTCTAGAGCCTATGCTTTTGTAAGTTATATTCAAAAGCAGAGAAGAAATAATCATAAAAGGACTTCCACATTGTTTATGCTTGTTCTTGACTCAAAATGAACCCACGAAGATCTCTGATAGCACTTTAAAGATGAAAGACAGTTAGGTTGAAGGCTATAACAGGAAAGAACTGCAGCCAAATTCAAAGAACAGAAAAGTTTAGATTCATGTAGATTTGCCTTATAGGAAGAAGCAATTGAAAAACAAAACAAAAAGGGGTTAACATAAATAAAAGGATGAAAGAGTGTTGTGGTAAAATAAGGCAAGGTTGGTTGCTCGCACATGGACATAGGCAAGAAGAAAAAAAGAAAAAAAAGAAAAAATATAAAAGAGAAAAAAAAAAAAAAAAAAACAAGCAAGGGATAGATATGAAGAGTTGTTAACTCTAGGGTCCTAGGATTGAAGCCATTAGGATCTTTATACTTTTTCTTCTTACATGGATCATAGTCAAATCAAATGGAAGTGAAAAGTGCCTTCCCCTGTATGGCAAAATTGATTAGGAGGGATAATATGTTGACTCAACCTCCAGGTTTTGTAATCCTAGTATCCTAAGATGTCTACAAAGTAGTGGTAAGAATCTTTATGGTTTACACCAAGCTCCCAGAGCCTGGTATGCTACTTTATCTACTTTCTTGTTGAAGAGTGGATACAGAAGAGAACTAATGACAAGACTCTTTCATTAAGAAGGCCAAAAATGATAATCATGTTAGTGCAAGTTAGTAGATGATATTATTTTTGGTTCTACAAAGAGATCTTGTGTGATGTGAATTTGAGGCTTGATGAAGAGAAGAGTTTCAGATGAGTTCTAAAGGATAGCTCACCTTCTTTCTTGGAATAACAAGTACAAACAGAAAGAGAATGGCATATTTTATAAGTCAGGATAAGTATGTTGCAGAAATCCTGAAGAAGTTTGATTTTGCCAGTGTAAAGACCTGCATTACCACAATTGAAGAACTAGAAACCTCTAATAAATCACTGGTCAAGGATGAAGATGGTGTAGATGTAGATGTACATGTCTACAGGTCTATGATTGGCTCTCTAATGTATTTGACTGCATCAAGGCCAGACATCATGTTTGCTGTCTGTGCCTGTGCTAGATTTCAAGTCACTCCAAAAGCTTCACACTTAAATGCAGTAAAAAGGATTTTTAGGTATCTCAAACATCAACCCAAATTAGGTTTATGGTATCCTAGGGATTCACCTTTTGAACTAGAAGCTTTCTCAGACAGTGACTATGGAGGAGCCAGTCTTGACAGAAAATCAACAACAGGTGGCTGTCAATTTCTTGGTAGAAGATTGATATCTTGGCAATGCAAGAAGCAGACTATTGTGGCAAATTCTACTACTGAGGCAGAATATGTTGCAGCTGCTAACTGTTGTGGGCAAGTATTATGGATACAGAATCAGATGATGGATTATGGTTTCAATTTCATGAACACCAAAATCCATATTGATAATGAGAGCACTATAAGTGTCATCAAGAATCCTGTTGCTCATTCTAGGACCAAACATATTGAGATTCGATTCCATTTTATAAGAGATTGTTATGAGAAGAGACTGATAGAGGTTATCAAGATTCACACAGATTCTAATGTTGCAGACCTTCTCACCAAAGGATTTGATGTCACAAGATTTAACTTTTTGGTGGTTAGCATTGGACTGTTGAATCTGTAGCCACAATTGAGGGGAGGCAAGACGCATTGTTGTACAGTTTGTATAGAATGTTATGTGAGCAGACAGATTTTGCCAATGGTGATGTCTTTCATTCAGTTATTTGGGTTCTAGAGAGTCATTAGAGAGAGATATGGATGGTACTGCAGAGTTTTTGTTGTCAAACTTGTTCGATTTTTGGTTAACAAAAGTTAGTACCGACAGGCTTAAAGTTAGTACCGACAGGCAAAGTTTATACCGCTATAAAGCCGTTAGAGAAAATACCGGTAGGGGTCTAGAGTGTAATTTTGGTGGTTTCTTCGCCATTGAGGATGCTACTACTATAAATACCCATCTCAATTACACAATTGATCCTTCTTAGCTCTCTTAATCGCTTTTAATTGACAAACCCTAATTATTCATCACCGACGATTACCAAAATCAAATAAACGATGGCTAGTTTGGATTTTTGTTCTAAGCACAATATGGTGGCCTATTTGGAAAAGACGGATGGGAATACAGAGTTTCATCAGATTATGGACTTTCTCACACGCAGTTCAATTTATTATGCACTCACTGTAAGTCCCATAGTCTCAACTTCGTTTGTTGAACAGTTTTGGACGACTGCTAAGTCTAGAACAGTCAACAACATTAGTTATATAGATGCCACAGTTGCTGGCAAGCCTGTGACTATCTCAGAGGCATCAATAAGAAGTGATCTTCTTTTTGATGATGCTGATGGGATAGATTCTTTGAATAATCAGGCTATATTTGATAATATTCAGCTAATGGGGTATGAGGGAGACCTGAATACCTTAACTTTTAACAAAGCCCTCTTTTCACCCCAATGGAAATTTCTTTTTCATACCATGAATCATTGTATTAGTTCTAAAAGCACCTCTTGGGATCAAATTCCCACTAATATTGCCACAGCTGTAATTTGTTTAGTCACTAATCAGAAATATAATTTTTCAAAATTAATTTTTGGTGGCATGATACGACACTTGGATGCAACTAAGAAGTTTGTAATGTATCCAAGATTTTTACAAATATTTTTGAGCAATCAGTTAAAAGATGTACCTGTTCCCCTTGACACCACTTTCAGTCCCAACCCTGACAAAAAGGTCTGACATTTATGGGTAAAAGGGTAAGAATTTTATCAAGGAAGGTTACAACCTTTATTTTGACTCCATGTGGTTTCAACAAACAAGGATGAGGGTGATGCTTTAGAGAGACCATCTGACTCCCCACCCATACCCTCTCATCCTCACCCAAGTGAAGACCAACCTCAGATACAGCCTGACCCATCTCCCAGACCTTCACCTACTACTCATATTTCTGATTCTATTCCAGAGGGTTCTGGTGGGAATCATGGAGGTCAGTCATCCAATGATGCATCCCTATCAGGGAATGAGGATGGTCTGACACTCCAAAGTGTATATGACCTTTGTGTGTCTTTATGTAAACAGGTCACAGCTCAGGCTAAAGAAATTAAAGCTTTGAAGGCTCAGGTCAAGAAGCTAAAGAAAGGAGTCAAACCACTTATCACACATCACAAAGCCTGGATGAAGACAAGATTGGCAAGGAAGACTTCTCTGAAGAAAAAGGGGGTACACAAGGAGTATGTATCCAAACAGGGGAGGAAATCTGTCAAAACTTTCAAGGGTGAACCATCTGTGCATAAAGATCCAGCCTTTGATGATCTTGATGATTTTGTGGATGTGGATGATACATTAGACTATATGGAGATTGAGGATGTTCAAGGTGAGAGGAGGAATGAAGGTACCAACAAGGGAAATGAAGGTACCGACAAGCAAGATGGAGGTATCGACAATACAAAAGTTAGTACCGATAGACAAGGTGAAGGTACTGCAGATCAAAATGAAGGGAAAAGTGTTACTCAAACAACTCCAACACCTACTCCAACAACACCTACTCCAATAACACCTACTCCAACAGTCTTTGGTGATGATGAGACCATTGCACAAGCCCTTATTATAATGAGTCAAAACAAGGAGAAACTTAATGAAAAAGAAAAAGGAGTAGAGATTAGGAACGTTGAGGAGACTGAGAAACCAAGGCCTACTTCAACAAGATCAATATTGACTTTGAGACCTCTTCCCAAGATTGATCCAAAAGATAAAGGCAAAAAGAGGATTGAAGAGGAGGATGATTCTGATACTAAATCAAAAGGTATTACTAAAGTTGAAAAGAAATTTAAACAACTTGCTAATGATGAAGAGGTGGCCAGAAAGGTTCAAGAAGAATGAGAAGCTAAAGAGGAAAATAAAATGTTAGCTGAAGAAGAAGCTACTAAGGTTGCTCTCACTAATGAGTATGATTTCATACAGGCAAGAATAAATGCAGACAAGATTCTTACTGAGGAGCATCAAAAGGAAGAAAGAGATAAGTTTACCATTGAACAAAGAGCAAAATTTCTTCATGACACCATTGATACACAAAGGAAATTTCTTGCTCAACAAAGGTCTGAAGCTATCAAAAATAAACCACCTATAAGAAATCAGCTGAGAAACTAAATGATGACCTATTTGAAGCATGTTGGTGGAAAGAAGCATTCTGAATTGAAGACCAAAACCTTTGAAGAAATACAAGTTTTATATGAAAGATTAAAGAGGCAAGATTAGAACTTTGTTGCTATTGGATCTGCTGAGGATGAGAGACAGATTAAGGAGATGAATGAAGAATCTAAAGACCCTGAAAAGAAGAGATTAAAGAAGGGGGTTGTTAATGAAGAAGAGGGTTGTTAATGAAGAAGACACAACAAAGGTACCTGCTAAACAAGAAGCAACAAAGTAGGGTACAAAGAAAAGAAAGAGTGGTCATGTGAAGATGATTGCTAGGAAAAGGCCAAGATCACAGCCAGATGATGATAGTGATGATGAACACAGAAAATGTCTAAGGATTACTACATTTGAAAGTACCATAGCTAGTGAAATTATGGAGACAAAATCTTTTATTGCTAGGTTGCACAAGGTTTCTTTACCAGATGGGAATTACCTTGTTATCTACATAGTTATTAGGCACTTTAGGGCATTTAACTATCTAATGGAGGTACTACACATTTTTGACAGACAAGATTTGTTTCATTTATATGACTTGGTGATGAATAGTACTCAAAAATCACACCAGAAGATATTGAGTTGATTCTTTAGGGAGACTTAAAGATTATGATGGAATCCTCAATAGAAGAAAATGATCAAAGTGATTTTTGAAATAATCAACAAGAATGGGAGATTGTCAGATGGAGACTATATGAAGCTTGTGGAGTTTGCATACTAGAACTTAAGGATGGGACAGTCATCTACATGCTAGTTGAAAGAAGGTATCCTCTCTCCAAGGAATTGTTGAAACAAATGATTGATTTAGGATTGGAGGTTGAAAAGGAAAGTACTGCTGCACTACAATTGGTAAGATTTATTAAGCAACAGCTTAATGAGGAGTAATGTTGAGAATGTAAATGAGAAGGGTTTGGGTGTTGGCTAACCACCACACAACAAATGGTCATCAGTTCACCATGCTTAACAAGCATAAGAACTGGCTAGTCTATAAGTAAATGGCTTATGGTAAAGACTTCTCAAATCTATTTATGGTTGACAATTTACCAAAAATTGTATGGTTCTTAACTCACCTTGCTTCACAGTAAAGAGTTAGCTAGTCCAGGATCAAACAGTTCCTGGTAAAGACATCTCAAATCTGTTGATAGCTGCTAGTTTGCAAAAAACTATATGGTTATCAATGCACCATGTTATGACAATGAAACATTGACTAGTCCAAAAGCAAATGACTTTTGGTAAAGACAAGTCAAATCCATTGATAGTTGATAGTTTACTCAAAACTATAAGGTTATCAATTCACCTTGTTGTTTACAATGAAGAATTGGCTATCCCAGAGCAAACGGCTACTGGTAAAGGAATATCAAATCCATTAATGGCTGGTAGTTTACAAAAAACTACAAATCCAACTTAGTTGGATATTGCTGAGTTGTTGAAAAGACATGTTGCTGATAAAGATGGATAGCTGAAGATGTTAAAATTATCAAAGATCAAGATCAAGATTTGTCAGAGTGTTTGGATACATCCTCAAGAGTTCAAGAAGAGTAAACTAAAGAAACATGAAGTTAAACAAGTTCAACAATCATGTTTAGGGGAGGATTGTTGGGAATTATTCATTCCTGACTTAGTATCGCTAGTTATATGACTTAGTACCTCTAGTTGTAATTAGTACTGACAGTACAAATTGTTAAGTACTGATCAAATTATTAGTACCGTAAGTATACAATAGTTAGTACCGTTTATGAGATATGCATGAGATATCTTAGGAAAGGATATGCATGATATTTGTACGCGTTTTGTAAAGCCCATTAGGGTTTCCTTAGTCTATAAAAGGAACCCTAGGCATAGTTAGTAGATATAGTTCTACACAGATCATAGCGATCGAATAGTTATCATAGTTTGTAATCTGTAACTGCAACCTAGGCAGATTCAAGTTAAAATAAAAGTTTCGTTTATATGATTCTTTATACTGTTCTTCTTAGCATTATTGATTAGTTTCCGCATAATCAATAGTGTTCAAATCAGTGTTTCATTATTGTTGCTTTAGAATTATCTAAAGGAACAAACCCTTTACAAGCTAAAGGTTAAGATCTATTCAGTAAACGATCCAACAATAACGATACCATTATAATTATCTTCATGCATGTCACGTAAGTATCTCCGAATATAGAAAGTACGTAAGAGGCATTGCAAGTCCGGTACTAAGTCGAATGCCATATTCGCATTACCCGGCCACGAAAGTATGTCTTCCATCGGCCGTAAGTCGAATGTCATATTCGCATTACCCGACCACGGAAGTACGTCTTCCGTCGGCCGTAAGTCGAATGCCATATTCGCATTACCCGGCCACGAAAGTACGTCTTTCGTCGGCCTTTATTATACGGGGTCCGCCTTCATCATTATAAATCCTTCTCATCATCCTCTCGTCAGAAACGAACGAGAATGGTATCTTGCCAATGCTAGTGTTACCCCGACTATAGAAAATGTATTCTTCTTACGGGGTCTTTACCGTCTAGCCACGGGAAACCAAGCGTCCGAGCATAATCACCCGACACATGTACGCGGGTGCTGCCTAGAGCCCTGTTGGTTTCGGTCTTAGCTACCTCCCACTCTAGTCGTGATCGTAAGTTATCCCTACGCTCTTGTGCCAAATCAGTGTTCATCTTAGCTACAATCTCTTGAAATTTTTACATGATGGCACAAAAATTATGGAAACTGATGACGTATAGTGTGGACCGACCCGGCCCACTTATACTATTATAGGCTTACTTGCCGAGGACGTATATCATAAGTCTAGCATAACATGATCAAGAACTATATCATACTAGACTGGGGGACATGTTGGCGTAGTCCGGAATGGGCCGGACCCAATGGGCCGAACCCGATAAAAGGGTGGTTCACATCCTACATAACCCTAATCCATACACTATATATACAAGGGTAGCATCATCCTACTTTGACAGGTTATTCTCTACCACCTCTTTACTATATGCTTATATCATTCTGACTTGACCGTCGGAGGGTGGATCCCGGGGTTCCGGCCTCGGGTCCCCTTCTAACCGGTTCTTCTTTGTTGGCAGCACTATTCAAGGCTCGGAAAGACGACGAACGGCACTAGAAGAGTCGTCAGGGCCGGCCCGACCAAATTATGCATCAACAAGTTGGCGCCATCCGTGAGACCCTAACAAAATGCTCGTCCTACTCTAATCGAACATCACATCCGCGGATTTCTCCTCACATTGCGTGGAAATCCAGGGTGATGTTTGTCCTTACTACGATTCGGATACACGTTCGTGTTTTCAAGAAAAAAAAAGGATGAATTCAAAAAAGAAACTACCAACTCCGGTTACGTGGTAAAACAAAAAAGAAAACGTACTTGACCATATGCTTACAATGAAAAATATGCTATGTTAAATGTTGTACTATTGGTAGGTAACTCTTATCTTTACGTTAAGTATGAGAAGCCCAAATTGCATGTTACACATTCATGTGCTTAAAAAACTCTTTATATTATGTGTAAATAAAACATGTTGGACAAGGTATTTCTACATTTGTCTTAAGACTAGTTTCATCCTACGACTCTATTCTTTATCAAGATAAAGACGCAATTAATCCCGTAATGGGAAATTTTGTATCATACCATCACTATCTCTTTAAGAGTTAGTACATATCTCTTTAAATATTCTATGATGCACATGCCACCATGTCACAACGAATGATGAACAAGAAAGATACTACGTTATTTCATGTATCTAATTCTGAGACGTTTCTATATTGATAAGATATTATCTATATTAACCACTGCTTCGGCCACGCTTACTAAACTAGGAGGAATTGATGACGTATAGTGTGGACCGACCCGACCCACTTATACTATTATGGGCTTACTTGCTAAGGACATATAACATAATGTAGGATCGTTTAAATCATAACACGGGTGATGATTCGAGTGGTTTGGCTAGTTTCTAGAGAGAGAAACACTTGAGAGAGAATATTCTAGAGAGAGAAAGTGTTTCTATGAAATGAAAAGAAATGACTAGCTTGCCTCTTCCAAAGTTGGAAGAGGCTTATATAGTACTTACAATATACCGGGTATTCGTACCCGACTTAATACTGAAAAACGTACTATTAACTATTAAACTACGAGCTATAATAAACAGTAAATATACGGGGTGACCGAGTCTTTTACTCATATCTAACAATCTCCCCCTAAGGGAGGTCACCCTTGAAAACACTAGACTTAAGCTCTTACAGCTTGCAGTCTCTTGATTCTTCATGTTACATCTAGTACATTGTTGAAGTGATCTTTTGATAATAATTGAGCTTGATCACTTTGACTTGTTTTGATTGTGATCATGAGCTTTTTTGAGATCATCAGCCAAACTTAATCTCTCATCATCTCGTAATCTATTGCCATCTTGTGCACTTGTGAAGAAGAATATGATATCAGAGTTTGCGGAAGCTTTGACACCTTTATGAGATCTTTCATAACTTCATAACAAGTGTAGGTCGTGTCTGAGCATTCGGTTATTAACTTGACATTACTGGAACTGGGTATCTCCATCTCCATCTCCATCTTTAAATGATCCTGTAATGAAACAGTTAGCAATAAAGAGAAAATTGATTTGAAAAATCAGTCAAAGTGTTAATTATGAAAATATTTTGTAACACTTCGATAGTTTTGATTGGTTGTCAAAATGTTAATAACCGTCAATTGCTTATGCTGGACAAGTTTTGATTCCGTAGAATATCGCACCATCGTTTTCTTTCTAGTTGACACAAGTTTGATTCTTGTGAAGCGCACTAGTCACCTACCTTGAGCTTGTGTGATGTAGGCTCTAGCAGATTTCCATATTCTCTAGTGATTACCTTCGTATCACACGGATGTTCTGGAAATATCACAAGGATAATGCGTAGGACTCTTAAGATAACTTTGTTTCCACAGTGTGTGAAAGACAAGATAATTAGAAATGTGTCCTAACGAGATTAATTGATGATCTCTTGGCTCTAAACTCGAAAGTGCGCTTTGATATTAGTGATCGGAGGCTGGAGCTGACTGCCACCTTTTCAATACCGACTACTGCGGAGTGAGTGAGGACAGTAGATTGCATGTTTAGTCTCCGTGGAAAAATGAGACAAGTTTATTTCAAGAGAAAATAAAAACTCAATGTGGGAAGGGTTGTGATTGAATCACTGGGTCCATGATGTCGTCTTCAATGTTAGCAATCAACTTGTGATTCTGACAGCATATGTATTGACCCAGTTTCTGCCTTAAGTGTATGGAGGGCTTCTTTCTTTACACCCTTTATTTGTACACTTATTTTTCATTCCTCAACCCCTTCAGTGCATACCGAGACTTCATGACTAGCACCTTGTTGGGTATATTCCAGTACTAGCTCCATCTCAGTCGGCACTATTCCCTTGTTCTCACATTTACTCCTTTTAATCATACCTAAGGACTTCTGTACTAACTAGTGGATTGTCCCTGGGTAGATCCCTCCGGTTCTGGCAGGATCATAGGACACGTGTACCTAACTCAATACCCCATCCTTTTAACTTCAATAAAAGTAAATACATGGTCAGTCTTTTGGTACAGTTCACCTTGCCATAAAATCCACTATTGAAAACTAAATCAGGTACTTATGATTTAAATATCAAAGTGTTTAGTACCGATTGTTTTTGCATTCAGAAAAGCTCCCCCTTAAAATGGGCAGCGGTATTCGAAAAGGTTAGCACATGGGGGTGGAGAATCCACTTGGTAATATGACCACATTACATATTTTTAATCCACATTTTTCATCCCTTATCTCATTAAAATTTAAGTACCTTTGACATTTTGGTTATAACTTGATTTAAATATGATATAAATTAGTAGAAAAGTTTGCCTATTATTCACAAGCCAGTGTTTGGGTACATATTAATGCTCCCTCTCAATCATGAGGGTTTTTTGTTAGTGTCTGATATGATAATTTGAATGATTTTTTCGTTAAACTCAAAAACCTGGTTTTGTTAAGTTTAATGATAAAAATCATGTAAAAATTCATAGACTGACTAATAAACATCTAAGGTTTGTGTTGTATGTTGCATTACCGGTGTATTGACCTTAATGCTGGAATGATACATCATTCACTTCTCTTGATAGACAGTAGCCATACTCTCTGATGCCTTTCCACTAATGAAGCAATTGAGATTTCTGAAGTTTCTTCAGATCTTTATCTTTCTACCAAATATCTCGATGAACTGTAGGTTTGTAGTGGAGGCCGTGGTGGTTGAAGTGTTGATGTTGTATCAGTTGTCTCTGTAACGCTAGAAGGAACATCAGCTGATGCAGTGAGAGCTCTGAAGATTTGGTTCCTTAGCTTCTTTTGTCTCTCCGAGACCCGGTTACACTTTCCAATCGGCACCCAGACATTAAAATTGAACAACACTCTCCCCTCAATCGATGACCCGTTTTCTATTGAAAGAGCTGTAGTCATTGATTGGGTGTCAAATTGTCCGGATTGATTTTCAAACAATACTTTTACCACCGTGTTTAACACAAATAATTTTGAAGAATCAATTAAGAAAAATTATTTGGTTATCAAACATGAAGACTTCTCTTCCGAATTAAGAAAAATGCACTGAAACGTACATTAATCCCAAGTTGCATGGATATAAAGTAATCCATGCCCGAGCAAAATTAATTACCCGTTGTTAGGAACAGTTGTCTTTCAGACGACAATCTTTCCTTCAAATGAGAACCGGGTTGCAATTTGAAGTAATTGCAAACCATTTTGTAATTCCAAATGACTTAAAATATTTACCAAGTCTGTTTTTCTGTACTTATGTACAAAGGATACAAGAGGACACTTCATTTACTCATCCTCTCCTTCTTGAAGGCGTTTGAGGGTTTCAGGTGTTAAACTCTTCATCCCAAGTCGTGGGAGTAGAAATTCAAAACTCTCTCTTGGTAAAGCATTTGTGAGGATATCTGCCAGTTGATAGTTTGTTTCCACGGAGTAGAGTTCAACCGTCTCCATTTTTCCACTGCTCTCTGAATGATAATGGTGTGTATAGTCGATGTGCTTAGATTGTGAGAGCTGGACATTGTTGCAGCTTAAAGCAATGGCACTTTTGTTATCACAGTACAGAGGAATCTTATTGAACAGAAAGCCATAGACTTTTAGCTGAGATCTCATCCAAAGGATTTGAGCACATCATTCCAGAAATTGCATGTATTCTAGCCTCTGTGTTGAGTTGTCGGCTTCTTTTGCTTCTTTGATGACCAGCTAACCAATCTATCTTCAAGAAACTGTGCACTTCCTACGTACTTTTCTCGAAACCTGACATCCCGAATGATCAGCATCTGCATAAGTGTTAGTGAATAGCATTGGTCTTTGGATTCAAAGACCATGTTTAATGGTTCCTTTTAGGTACCAAAAGATACGTTTGATTGCTTCAAGGTGCTTTTTGGTAGGCTTAGCCTGATATCTAGCACACATGCAACACAGCGGATATACAAGGTCTCGAGTATACTGGCTGTAGTAATTAGGGAGCAACCCTTCCTCTAAATCGAGTTTGGTCAACTGGGAATCCCATGAGATCCTCTGTCCAGTTTCAATCGTTCCACCATTGGTGTATCGACAGGTCAGAGAGATCCATCCATATTTCTTTAGGTTTCAAGAGCATATTTTGTTGGTTAATAAAGATGCCTCTGGGACTTTGAGAACTTATTAGTCCTAGAACGAAAACGACATTTGTCCCATCATCGACATTTAATTTGGAGCTCATCTCTTTGGAAAATATGTTACACGCATTATGATCTGTTGAGGCAAAAATGATGTCATCTACGTATATTTGAACAAGTAGAATATGTTTGCTTGATTTGCGTTGAATATAAAGTTGGATCCTCGCGACACCCTTGATAGAAATTGTTGGCAAAAGGAACTTTTGTCGTGTGTCATTACCACGCCCCTTGGTGCATGTTTAGCCATAAAGTGACTTCTTCAAATGATAAACATGAGTAGGATTATCCTGGTCTTCTATATCCTCAGTGCTGACTGACAAGACTTCTTCTGAAGATCACCATTTCAGAAAAAGCAATTTCTGACATCCATTGGTAAGATGATCATATCTTGGTTACAGCATTGGCAAGAATATTCTGATGGCTCTATCCGTGCCAACGGGAGAAAATAATCTTCAACATTATACCTTCTATAACGATACTACCTTATGCAACTAATACGAGCTTTGATTTTCAGTACATCCACCATATTCATCAAGCTTCACTTTGTAGATCCACTTGAGAGCGATAACCATAACATAGATTGGGCGAGGTACTTATTCCCATACTTCAAGTCGATCAAATTCGTGAATTTCATCTTGCATGGCTTGAAACCAGCAGTCTTCTATCACGGCCATTTTGAAGTTGTTGGGTTCGAATTTGGACAGTTCAGTATGGAAACAGCCACCGCAAAGCATGGAGGCTTAAATGTTTTTGTAGATTACAAGACTGAGAGGAATGGCCTAACATTTGTATGAGCTCACAACTTTGAATGTTTTGTTATTGTAGCTCAAGACTGAAAAGACTTCTCTTTTCATTGCTAAGGATAAATGCACTGAAACAGGAATTTTCCTTTACGATAAGGCCCGGGTTATGCACAGAAATGTACATAAGCCAATACTTCATCATCTGCTTCCCACTCAGTAATCCTCAAGATTCTTCATTGATGAAAGGGTTCAGGATGAGTTCGGTGGATTCTCCAGCTGGACATGTTCCTTAATAGTATGCTTCAAGCTTTCATGTATCTTAGGGTAATTAGTAGCAAGGAAGACATCATGCATGTGCTCAGGGTTTGGTCTAGCAAGAGCCACATGACTTTGTTCAGAGTTTGATCCAACCTGGTATTCATCAAGTTCAATGGTTCATTCCTTCAGAGCCATTATTTTTTTAGAAGCATCCTAACCTTGTTCGTCACCAACATTTAGAATTTCAGTATCAGTCTCACTGTTTATCTTTTCTGAATTACCACCAGATTCAGCATTTGCATGAGATAGAGTTTCACGAACCATCTTTGTGGATGTAGCATCCTCAGGATGTACAAAAGGTCCAGTAGTTTCATCCTGAGATGCTATAATCCACCTCTGGAATATGCATTAATCCATGGTACGTTGTTTCTTTGGCTTATGCAGTTCCAGATGTGACTTTGCAGCTTGTACATCTGTAGCACTGCCTTTCCCCTTTACTTCAACTACTGGGAGTTTTCTGGTGGTCTATGGAGCAGGTTCACGAATAGCCACTCTGTTAACATGTGCTTGACCATATGCCTGAGAGACTTCCAAGCTCATTTGAGTACCTTGTTATAGATTGTACTCATAATCATCCATATGAGGTTCAGGAGCCGATTGAACTTCATCTTCATCAACCAGTTTGAAGGAACTCTTCTCCTTGTGAATGTTATGTCTGTTTTACCAGCTAGAGGTGACTTGAATGGGTGAGCTGAGTCTTGATGAGTGACTTGAGATTGAATTTCCTTATTTGTTGGTGAAGTACTAGTAGATTGTTCATCTTGATCAATGGTAGTTGATGAAGGTGAACCAACTGGATCAACAGCTCTTGAAGCAACAATAGCTACCGGATCTGGGGAAACAGTTCGTGGTGGAAGATTATAGTACTCATTAAACAATGGTTACAACAGGATCTCAGTCTTTCTTGGATGGTGGATGGTATGTGCTTAATTACACATACCTTTTACCTTTAAAAACGAGCTAAAATAACCAAAAACAGACTTAAAATGCCAAATATACGCTTGTTTTGCTAATTGTATTGTGCAGGAACGGATATCTAAGAAAAAGACGAAAAAACAAAGCCAAAACGACAAAACCGGACTCGGAATGGAAAAGACTATGAAGGACAAAGCCAAATCAAAGCCAAAAAGTCAATCAAGTCAAAAAGTCAACAGAAAAGTCAACTGGTCAAAGTCAAAGTCAACCCAAGTCAACCCCGAGGCCAAAAGTCAAAGAAATATAAGTTTAGGGACTGAAATTGTAAATCCCTAAACTTATATTTAAAGAAGAAAAGAGGAGAAAAGAAGAGAAGGGCCAAACTGCCATTAAAGCAAAGTTATACCCCAAGGGGCAGTTCTGCCAACCCTCCTAACTTGTACACCCAAGGACAAGTCTTGCAAAGAGTGTTATAACTCTTGGGGACTTGTTTTGCCAAGTCCCCAAAAGTATAACAAAACAAGGACGATGGATGCAAAGATATAAATGTCTTTGAGGGGCTAACCTTGCCAAATGGGCAAACTTGTACCCTGTCACCCCCTTTCTTTTATAACTCCTTTTCCCGCTTCTTTTTTTCCCCGTCCGAACCATAAGGTGTTCGGGGATACGCAGGGTTATTCTCGCCCCCCCCTCCAGTCCTCTAACCCTCCCACGCCCCCCTTCCCACGGCAGTCCTCTATGTCTGAGATCGCGAATAGGAGCGCCCTCCCTCCCGCATCGTTGCCAGGGCTAGACATTTAGATCGGCCGAGTCTTGTCTGTAGAGTGAGACCTTAGAGGATTCGAGCTTATAATGTCTATCAAGTGTCGTGTCTCTCCCTTCTCACATAGAGTTAGCGTATTATTCCCCCCACCGCCGTATAGTATCGAACCTCCAACATACCCCCCCACCTCATATACGACCCCAACCCACCCCCCATCAGATATTCCGATCCTCGCTTGACGCTCTACCCTTGCATCAGGCCGCTCAGCCGAGCTGGTTTTCTTGTTTCCCCCCCCCCCCTCTCCCACAACTAACACAAGGACTCGGTTATAAAAGATGAAAGAAGTATAAGAAGGCAGAAAGAAGAAAGAACGGAGTAGTTCAGTTTTTTTTTAGTTTTTAACAATTCTTTGTATTTTTTTAATTTCGTTTCATTGATACTATTGTAATCAAGTTTTTTAGTTGTACCACTCTTGTTTTCATGCAACTTGTACTTCCCATTTCTAAGCAATCTAAATTAGTTGTGTTGAGTTTGTTCTAAAATTTTCAAGTAATAAGCCGAATTTAGCTAATAAGCTTGTAATAAGCTCAAATTAGCTTATCATATCTTATCTTGTTTTTAAAAGTGTTTTAATGTCACTACAAGCTTTCTAAAACTGTTTTTAGTCTATTTGAGTTCATAAGTGTTCATTTGATTAATTGTTGAAGCTATTTGGAGTAATAAGCTACAAAGAGCTTATTGAGCTTTTAAGCTGGTTTAGAGGCTAAGGTAGCCATTAGGGACTTGAATTAGGGCTGCTCACTCAGAAAGAGCAGCCTAGTAGCCTGAGACTACAAAGTAAAGGTGTCACTTCTTATTTCTAAATTAGAGTAAATTTAGCTTAATTAGATTAGCTTATTGATTCTCATTAGTGTTCATTAACACTCAATCATACTAAATTAGTTCACTTTTATCTGTTTTAAGTTTTCTTTACTTAGTCATTGTTGAATTTATCATTTTTTTAATGCTGTCAAAATAAGTGTAAGTGGCTAGCTGAGAAACTAGCTTATTTTCACACTTAAGCTGTAGATTTTAGCTTTAAAGTAGCTTAATTAGGTGAAAAATAGTGTGAGTAGATAAAAGGATTTAGCTGTTTTAGTTTTTAAAATAGTTTTTAAAGTACAAATAGTTGGGACGCAACGCAGTTAGACTTAAGGGGTTTTGTTTGGTGTCACCTTAATATGGGTCAAAATGTTTTTGTGTATGGGGTTGTGTGTCATTTAGCTAGTTTTAGCTTAAGGGTGGGAGTTAGTTTCAATGTTTCTTTTATACGTTTTTTAGTTTGAAAATAGTTTTTTCACAAAAGTTTTTAGGAAGTATTTTTGAAAATGTGTGTTTTAAGAAAACACCAAGTGCTTATTTAGTTAAGCACTTGGATTTTGATGTTAAGGTCAAAATAGAGTGTTGTTTTTGTTAGTGTTCAAAGAAGCTGTCAAACATTTTTGGTCTTTTGACTTTTGTAAGTCAAAAACCATCAAGAATTTTGAGTCACAGTTTTAAAAATCCAACACCCTTTTTCACCTTACAAATTCAGCAAGTGTTTATGGTTTGTAAAAGCTAAAAATTGGTGCATAAGCCCCTTTTACACTACACTCAATCTGTTTGAGCTTAATTTTTTGTTTAGAGCTTATTTGACAGCTTTTTAAAAGCTGTCAAATAAGCCCTTGAGTTTAGCTTAAAAATCACTCTGGTGCACAAAGGGGGACTTTAAGTATCATTGGTTTATCCTCTCTGTCCATTTAAGCCCAATCTTTTGGCTTATTTTAAGAGCTTATAAGCTCTTCTATAAGCCTCTTAAGTTTCAGCTCTTAAACAGCTTATTTGTTGGCTTATTTTTAAGCCCAAACTTGCCTCTTGACTGTTTTCAGCTTAGTTAGGTGTGGGGATTGCTTATTTCATCATTTAGCTTATTCAGCTTCTTTCATAAGCTCATTTTGTTTCCTAGTAGCTTTTTAGGGTAGTATACTTAGTTTTTATGCTCATTGCCCTTTTTCCTAGCTTATTTGTCCAACAACTTTAAGCTTTTTAGCCATTTAGCTTAGTTTTAGTGTTTCTGTCAAGTATAAGCTCTTTACAGCTTATTTAGCTTTAAGCTTTTAGTTCTTTAGCTTATCTAGGTTAGTTTAGACTCCCTTTTGCTCATTTTAGTTCAAGTCCTAGCTTAAAACGGCCACAAGCCCAATGACTTAGCCAATTTAAGCTTTAAGCTCATATTTAAGCATTCTGTCATTTTTAAGCCGATTTTTCAGCTTATTGAGTGCTTTTCGTAAAAAGTGGTAGAAGACAAAGTTGTTAAGCCCCACGAGCTTAACAACTTTGCTTTTTGAGTTTTCGAAAAAAAAGGGGAAAGACAATTGGTCCGGGTGAGCAAGACTCGAACCCGTGACCAATCGATACATTCCCCTTTATAACACCCACTCTTACCACTGCGCCCTTGGGTCTTTTTCGTTAAAGACTCAAGGGCTTAGATACTTAAGGGTGTTTTTGGCTTATAAGCTTATAAGCTGTTGCCGGCTTATTGAGGGCTTATTTATAAGCCAATTTGGTGTTTCTCATTTTTCGTAGGATCTTTATAGGGTAAAGTATTTTTAGAAAAAAATTCAGAATTTTTCGAAATAGTTTAATATTTTTTATGATTTAATTTCGTTAAAAGTTTAATTAATTCATAAAAAATACAAAAATTATCAAAAAAATATTTTGCTTGTTTAGAAAATTTTCTTTTGTCAAATAGTTTGTAGGAAAAATACAAAAAATTTCGTAGGGTCATTTTTACAACTTTTCCTTTTTTAAAGAACGGTCCGGGTGCGGGATTTTGTTTTGACTCGTTTTTGGGTCAAACGAGCTCCGTTTTCGGTCTAGTCTTTTTCATTCTTCGTTATTTGTCCCGTAGAGTAGTTTAGAAGTAAAAATTTCTTCGTAGGGTTATTTTTAAAGATTTTAGGTTTTTCCCCTTTGTTCGGGATTCGTGCTCCTGTTTTTCAGCTTAATTTAGTAATTTTTAGGTTTTTCTTAAACGTTTTTATTTGTTATTGTTTAATTTGACCTTTTCACTCTCCCAAATCAATTCCTTCATACAAACTCAAATCTTCGACTGTATCGATCTTCCAGCACAGCCTCGTTGGGGATTTACGACCCGGGAACACTCTATACTACTTCTCGGTTTTATTGATTCTGCTTTTAGACTAATCTTACTATATATATTTTATATTTTATTATATTATATATATTTTAAGGTATAGTTTGGACGGATCAATTTTTGGCGCCGCTGCCGGGGAGGCTGTGATACCGACTATCGTTGCTGTTGAGCATTTGTGTTTGAATCTGTGCATATTACACATAAAAAAAAATAAAAAAATAAAAAATAAAAAAACATTGTCCATAAAAAGAAATAAAATTCACAAATTGGTAAAAATACCAAAATATAATATTCTCAATCGAGGTATTATCATAATAACTTCCGGTGAACTTGTTGGTTCCCAACTCGAACAAAAGATTTAAAAACTTGCCTTTGTGTCACTTGTGAAATACGGCTCACCTTTAATTGATAAACAAACTATAAGAGGGGTATAAGGAGGGTTGTTCCGAGGAACTACGACCCGAAAGGAGAAGGTTTTTAATAGCTTCGCGCTTTCCCGCTCCTCCGCTCCTTTGTGAGTTTGTCTTTTAAAGAGCTACCGTGAAACGAGTTGACTATTGGTTTAAGTTGTCTTATCATTTTGTCCGTTAAAATAAATTGTGAATTAATGGAAAAACCAAAAATAATCTTCTTTTTCTTCGTATCATTTAATTCTTTTCTTATCCATCTTTATGTTTAATTCTTATGACGTCATTCGATTATCGTTTGAATCCAATTTACGCGATTAAAGAATGCTCGTCTTGTGGAAGTTTGTACACTTCAAACTGTGGTTGTTCGAAAGGGAGTCTTGAAGACAAGATTCTTGTTCCTAAACCCCCAATCGAAAATTGTTGTAAGGTGTTGAAGGTGTGGAACCCCGGTTGATGGTCTCGTTTGTCAAAGGATTGTGACTCTTTTACGAAAGGAATTTATGGAAGGTTTGTTTACAAACTGTGTGGAAAATGAATTTTTCAAAGACTTCCAAGACACTTCCGAGTCATCCGACGACCATACCAACGTTGTTAATGCTCCTCGAGAGCCAATCGTTGTCAATCGGACCCCGTATGAAAATTCCTCACCCAGGTCCTCCACACATTAACCATTGTTGTCACGAGTGCGGTGATTCGTTAGATGGAATCTTTTGTCGACAATGTACTTGTAAGTCTTGTGGAGAAGGTGCTCATTATGGTTATAATTGTCCTCCGAAGGTTCCGATTATCTCTAATCCGGAACCAGGCAAAAATCAAACCATTGATGAGCCCCTACAAACTTGCAAAGTTTGCAACAACAATGTCTACTTGGTACATGCCAAAAATGTGGTTGTAATGAATACAATGGAGTTTGTTTTTATTGTAAAGTTGGAAATGGAACACAAATCAATGTTTCAACTCCATACTTTTCATAACGATTCTCCAAGTTTGGTAAAACCATCTCCACAACCACATCACGTACCATTACTCTCAGTGAGTTATGTGGGAACGATTCTCATTACGGTTATGATTGTCCACCTCAAGTTCCGTTTGTCTACACTTCAGGACCCGTGTTTCAATCAAAACTTTGATTATTTTTCACAAACTTCACCGAGTTTTCCACAACAATATCTTTGTTGTGAAAATTGCGGGGGTCTTCATGAAACCTTCCAATGTCAACCAATGAATGAAGACTATTATCATGGGCAAAGTTCTTGCTATGATTAAAATTCTTTTGGTTTTGACTAAATTCAACCCCCGCAATATACCGTCAATCATCCAATCTTCAGTTCTCAAAATGACCTTCTCAATTCTCAATATAAGCTTATGGAACAAATGACAACCTTACGTGATTTGGTTGGGTCAAGCCATACAAAGAAGGAGAAGAAAAGCGAATTGCGGTAACTTAGAGCAAGCGGCATAAAGATCGATATGGAAGATTCCCATTTGTACGATGATGACAAAGACAATACCATTGCAATCACACCCGTTTTACCAATCAAGGAACCCAATAACTCTCTAAGTATGGGGGACGAGCATCTTGACACTGTTCTGGAAACGGAATCAGACGAAGTAATAAAGTCTAGTGTTGATGACCTTATCCTAATCCCAAGTGAGTCCGAGGGTATTCCCGACAAAATGTGTGATATGCCTCTTTTTGAAAATACCACCCCTCTTAGTGCTCTCAATGAACATTCTGAGATTGTTGTAAATTCCAACGATGATATTTCTTTGAGTGATGACGATTCTCCCTACGGTGAGGATATTGATTATGTCAATGCATCACCTCCCGATGTTGAGATCGTTAGCTTAGAGGTGGTGGAGATTGTTGACCCAGAAGTTAAAAGGATTGATGATGATATTCTTTTAACAATCAAAGACGATATCCTTCGTGAAAAATTGTTGAATGTCAATCTTCTTATTGCTAAGATCGATTCATTAAGAGATAATCCTACTCCATCTTCCGAAGTTGTGATCAAGTCTACCTCCACATTTCCTAATCTTTTCTTGGAGGAGACTAACACCTTTGATAATTCTATTCCTGAATCTGAAACTTTTCGCTTTAATCTAGAAGAGATTAGTAGTGGCAGTCCCACTACTCATTCTGAGTTATCTCTTCCTGATTATAAAGCTTTCTACGTTGATAACGATCATTTTAAAGAAAAGAGTAGTGGCAGTACCACTACTCATGTTGATTTTTCTCAATATGATTCGTTTATCTTTGATCTTTCGAATGATCAGTTTCCTCCTGCCGATAGGAGTGACTTTAATCATGAGGAGTTCGCCGATGAACTCACTCACATCATGTCTCTCCCGGAACTTGAATGTTTCAAATTTAAGATTGAGCCCGATCCGGGAGATTTGACTTCTATTGACCCCGGGATTCGTAAGAATGTGTCTACGACTAATGTGAATGTACCATTAGAGGATGACCAATCTTCTCTCTTCGCTTATGTTGTATGGATCTTTCTTGCTTTTCTCACGTATCCCGTTGTCCCTCCATATCTTCTCTCCACCAGGAATGAAGATACCATTTTTGATCCCGGCATCTCAATTTATCATTCTTTTATGCCGGATGTATCTCATCGGAGTGGAACTTTCATGAAATTCAATGTTTATCCAAACCACTTGAATGAAAGTCCGATGGAGATTTTATCTTCCACTTGCTTCCCCATGGACCAATAAATTCGGGGGACGGGTCAAGCATAGCGACCTTAAACAAGCGCTTCGTGGGAGGCATCCCATGCTTATCAGTAGTAGTATGTAGTAATAAGTGTTTTTTTTGTGAGAAGGCTTACCTCTCCCATTACCCGTGTTTTGCCCATGTTTTTTGTGCTTTGTGTTGTATGTCTAGGATTTCCTGGATTGTAAAGACTCTCGTGCTCGCAGTTTCCATTCATCCACAAGAGTTTTACATCCTCAGCTTCATTTTGGGAATCCAGTATCCAAATCTAATCGACTAACGTTTTATCTTTTGGCACACTTAATAAACAGCCTTAGATTTACGTAGGTACCCCTTTTAAAATATCGAGGACGATGTTTAGTTCTAGTATGGGGGGATCTTCGATTTGATTTTTGCCTGCAGCCGTTGTTGTCACGTAATCCCGTTTTTACCACCAAAATTTCAAAAAAAATGAAAAAATTTATAAAATTTTCAAAAATAAAATAAGTGTTTTGTCACATTTTTGACTTTCCTATTGGGTAGATGAGAATAAATTTTGACTTGGTTGGGCGTGTTGAGCCCTAGCTTTGTTCCTTAACCATTTAATAAATAAAAGTTTATTAGGCTAAGCATTCGCGGATCCTTTTATTAGGGATTTTAAATTTGCGAAAAACGAAAAATGATAGTGTTATTTACAATTAGGATGCTAAGCAAGGATTATTTATCTTAAAAGCTTATAAGTGTCCAGAATCTCTTAATAGCCTAATCAACGTGCTTAATTCAATTCAACTAAGTCAATCTATGTTTTTAGAAAAGCTTTCAAATTTGTTAACTTGATTCTTTTAAGCGAGTTTTTTCTGTTTTTACAATAATTAGAAGTTAAAAATGCCAAAGAAGCATGAATGAAGTTTGATAATGAAAAATTGCATGAATATTGAAATTTTGCCAATGAAACAACATTTGATTTATATGGAACAAGGTAAGAAGATATGTCGTATATCCCACTCCGATAACACGAGGTGGGGGTTCAAACTATGAACATCTTATCTTCTAGAGATTTCGTTGTAATGTGATATATCTCACCAGGAAGCGAGGTCTAGGTGAGGGTTCAAACTAAGACACTTATCCTTAGCCATATTAGGAAGAAGGTGTTGATGTGATTTCCCACTACGCTAGCAACGGGGTGGGTTTTCAAACTAAGAACATCGGTCGTTGGTTGTGATATCCTACTAGGGAGCAGAACGAATCGGCCTAGGAATTGGGCTAGGTAGGTGTTCAACTAAAGCAACGCATTCATAGCTTAAGAAATTATCGATTTTAATTGATGAGAGATATGTTGCAAAAAGTTCTACAGTTAAATTTTCGTTCTTTAAAATCAAGTTACAAGGTCCTAATAAGTTGTTGCTTTGAGTCTTGATTCATCTTGAATTACGACTATGGAAATAAGTTGATCTATGGTTGAGTTGAAATGAGTACACACATTTAAATCATACATTCATGTTGGGAGTTAAAAGTTCACAAGTCTTTAAGTATGAGTGCCTTGGCATTTAGGACCTTATATTGACAAATGATCTTGTTTAATTGCTTGGTTTGGAACTAGTGGACAAATCCGGCGGACGATGAATCTATCTGTAGGACATCCGTTAGATTATTTATGGGAGTTTCTCATTTCTATGATAACAGTGTTAATAAAATAAGGAAGTCAACAGGTGAAGTCGAGAAAAGAAAGGAAAATCCAAAAATATTAGGGATAGTTAGTGTATGAATAAAAAATGGTGAAAACGGGACTTGTCGAAGCTTTTGATTCTTTAGTTTCCCTTGACGAACACTTTGCTACTTTTCAAAGTTATTAGTCGAGGGGATTGGAGAATTCTTAGTTTTCGTAAATGTTTACTTATAACATTCTGGTACTCCGAGGACACGGCAATACCTTAGTATGGGGGATTTTGGTATGTGCTTAATTACACATACCTTTTACCTTTAAAAACGAGCTAAAATAACCAAAAACGGACTTAAAATGCCAAATATACGCTTGTTTTGCTAATTGTATTGTGCAGGATGGAATAAACTAAGAAAGGACGAAAAAGCGAAGCCCAAAACGACAAAAACGAACTAGAATGGAAAAGACTGTGAAAGACAAAGCCAAATCGAAGCCGAAAAGTCAATCAAGTCAAAAAGTCAACAGAAAAGTCAACTGGTCAAAGTCAAAGTCAACCCAAGTCAACCCCGAGACCAAAAGTCCAAAATATAAGTTTAGGGACTAAAATGGTAAATCCCTAAACTTATATTTATAAAAGAAATTAAGAGAAAAGAAGGCAAGGGTGCCAAATCGAAGCCGAAAAGTCAATCAAGTCAAAAAGTCAACAGAAAAGTCAACTGGTCAAAGTCAACCCAAGTCAACCCCAAAGACCAAAAGTCAAAGAAATATAAGTTTAGGAACTGAAAGTGTAAATCCCTAAACTTGTATTTATAAGAAGAAAAGAGGAGAAAAGAAGAAAAGGGCCAAACTGCCATTAAAGCAAAGTTATACCCCAAGGGGCAGTTCTGCCAACCCTCCTAACTTGTACACCCAAGGACAAGTCTTGCAAAGAGTGTTATAACTCTTGGGGACTTGTTTTGCCAAGTCCCCAAAAGTATAACAAAACAAGGACGATGGATGCAAAGATATAAATGTCTTTGAGGGGCTAACCTTGCCAAATGGGCAAACTTGTACCCTGTCACCCCCTTTCTTTTATAACTCCTTTTCTCGCTTCTTTTTTTCCCCCCAAACCAGGTCACGGGTTCGCCTCAAACCTTTTACCCTATAACCTCAATTCTCCCATGGACAAACCCTTCCCCCCTCCTCCACTAACTTTCCCAGCTGTGAGATTGCCAAGTTGGCAATCCCACGTCTCCCAAAGCTTATTTCGACGACCAAGATTGATTTTTGAAGAATTGAAGGGCTAGGATTGGTTTGCTTTCCCCCTCTCACACAACTAACACAAGGACTCGGTTATAAAAGAAGAAGAAGGCAGAAGAAAGAACGAGTAGTTAGTTTTTTTTTAGTTTTTAAAATTCCTTTGTATTTTTTTAATTTCGTGTACTATTGTAATCAAGATTTTTAGTTGTACCTCTTGTTATCTGCACTTGTACTTCCCATTTCTAAGCAATCTAAATTAGTTGTGTTGAGTTTGTTCTAAAATTTTCAAGTAATAAGCCGAATTTAGCTAATAAGCTTGTAATAAGCTCAAATTAGCTTATCATATCTTATCTTGTTTTTAAAAGTGTTTTAATGTCACTACAAGCTTTTTAAAACTGTTTTTAGTCTATTTGAGTTCATAAGTGTTCATTTGATTAATTGTAATGAGCTATTTGGGAAATAAGCTACAAAGAGCTTACTTGTGCTTTAAGCTGTGTTTAGAGGTATAAGGTAGCCCATTAGGGACTTGAATTAGGGCTGCTCACTCAGAAAAAGTGCAGCCTACGTAAAAAGGCCCTGCGTGGCTTTGTGACTGAGACTACAAAAAAATCAAGGTTTCATTTCTTAATTTTCATTTAGCTTAATTTTTAGCTTAAAACATTAGCTTATTTACTTTTAATTCCTGTTCAATTCCTTGCAAACATATTTGTTTAGACTTGTTGTTTAGATGTTTTAAGTTTTCATTGAATAAATGTGTGTAATCTCAGTTTCTCTTTTAAAACTGTCACTTAAGTAGTATAAGCTAGGAGAGAAAGTAGCTTATTTCTCTTAATAAGCTATAGTTTTTATTACTCAAGTAGCTTAATTAGGTGAAAAATAGTGTGAGTAGATAAAAGGTTTTAGCTGGTTTAGTTTTTAAAACAGTTTTTAAGTTCAATAAAGTTGGGACAGAATTGGTAAAGGGGTGTTTGGGATAACACTCAAAACGGGTCAAAAAGGTTTATCTTTGGGTTGAGGTCATTAAAATAGATTTAGCTTAGATTTACAAGCTTGTTTAAACTGTTTTTAAAAGATTTTTAATTGGAAAATTGTTTTTCAAAGCTTTTTAAAACCATTTTTGTTAACTGTGACTTTTAGAAAACACCACAAGTGCTTATTTAGTTAAGCACTTGTGGTTTGAGTTTGAGTATCAAAAAAGGTGTGTTTTGTGTGTGTTAAAAAGCTGTGACAAACCATCTTTGGTCTTTTGACTTTATAAGTCAAAAATCACCAAGCCTTTTGGTGGCAGTTTTAAAAAACCCAAAAGACCTTTTTCACCTTACAAATTCAGCAAGTGTTTATGGTTTGTAAAAGCTAAAAATTGGTGCATAAGCCCCTTTTACACTACACTCAATCTGTTTGAGCTTAATTTTTTGTTTAGAGCTTATTTGACAGCTTTTTAAAAGCTGTCAAATAAGCCCTTGAGTTTAGCTTAAAATCTCCCCTGGTGCAAAGGGGAGACTTTAAGCTCTCATTGCTTATCCTCTCTGTCCATTTAAGCCCAATCTTTTGGCTTATTTTAAGAGCTTATAAGCTCTTCTATAAGCCTCTTAAGTTTCAGCTCTTAAAAAGCTTATTTGTTGGCTTATTTTTAAGGCCAAACTTGGCTCTTGACTGTTTTTGAATGACTTAGGTGAAGGGGTTGCTTATTTTCCTTTTCTGGCTTATTGAGCTTTTCTAATAAGCTCATTGTGGCCCCTCATAGCTTTTTAGGTTAATATAGATAATAGTTGAGCTTATTTAGATTATTTAGTTAGTTGTTGAGCTTATTTACCTTTTCCTAGCTTATTTGCCCAAATGATTTAGTCAAATTTTAGTTTTAAGCTTATTTTTAGTTTCTGTCAAAAATAAGCTGTTACAGCTTATTTAGCTTTAAGCTTTTAGTTCTTTAGCTTATCTAGGTTAGTTTAGACTCCCTTTTGCTTATTTTAGTCCAAGTCCTAGCTTAAAACGACCACAAGTCCAAAAAGACTTAGTCTTTTTGCTTCTAAACCCTTTTAAGCATTCTGTCGAACTATAAGCTTATTTTTAAGCTTATTAAGTGCTTTTCGTAAAAAGTGGTAGAAGACAAAGTTGTTAAGCCCCACGAGCTTAACAACTTTGCTTCTTTGAGTTTTCAAAAAAAAAAGGGGAAAGACAAGAGGCCCGGGTGAGCAAGACTCGAACCCGGGACCAATCGATACGATCCCCCCTTTTATAACACTCCTTACCACTGCGCCCTTGGGTCTTTTTCGTTAAAGACTCAAGGGCTTTATTATTTAAGGGAGTTTTGTCTTATAAGCTTATAAAGCTGTATAAGCTTATTTTCGGGCTTATTTCTTAAGCTTTTTTTTGTTTCTCATTTTTCGTAGGATCCTTATAAAGTAAAGTATTTTTAGTCAATTTTTCAGAATTTTTCGAAGTCATTTAATATTTTTTATAATTTAATTTCGGTAAAAGTTTATTTAATTCATAAAAAATACAAAAATTATCAAAAAAATATTTTGCTTTTTTAGAAAATTTTCTTTTGTCATCTAGTTTGTAGGAAAAATATAAAAATTTTCGTAGGGTCATTTTTACAACTTTTTACTTTTTAAAGAACGGTCCGGGTACGGGATTTTGTTTTGACTCGTTTTTGGGTCAAACGAACTCCGTTTTCGGTCTAGTCTTTTTCATTCTTCGTTATTTGTCCCGTAGAGTAGTTTAGAAGTGAAAAATTTTTCGTAGGGTTATTTTTAAAGATTTTAGGTTTTTCCCCCTTTTGTTCGGGATTCGGGCCCTCGTTTTCTAGTTTAATTTCATAATTTCTAGGTTTTTCTTAAACGTTTTAGTTTGTTATTGTTTAATTTGACTTTTTCAATCTCCCAAATCAATTCCTTCCTTCAAACTCAAATCTTCGATTGTATCGATTTTCCAGTCCAGCCTCGTTGGGGATAAACGACCCGGGAACACTCTATACTACTTCTCGGTATCATTGTTGCTCTGTTGATATTTAGACTTATATATATATTTTATATTTTATTATATATTATATATATATAGTGTAAATTTCACCAATCATAAGACGATAGACGTTTAATAATTTCTCACGAAGAATAACGTCTTGGATTTGAAAGATATCTCCTAAGTTAAACTCTTTCTCTTCTTGATCTTCATTTTCCTCTCCAAAATATCGAGCTCTGAATAGGAGGTGATTCATCAAGTACTCGATGTCCTCAAAAGAATTATCATCACTCGAAGTATCTCATCATTTGGATCAAAATCGGTGTTTAAAACAATTCCCGGTGGATATTGGTAGCATTATGAGCAAGTTCACGGCCGAATTCTCGAGAATAGGGTCGATCTTTAGAAGAAGAAAATGCAACAAATTCGAAGTCAAGTATCATGGTTAATCAACAGATTCCCACAAAGATTGGACTCAACATTAAACCGATTATTATTACAATGTAGGCACACAAAATCGGACTCAACATTAACACGATTATTATCACAATTAGGCACATCACTCGTATCGTCGGAAATACCCTCGAACTCACTTGGGATTGGGACAAGGTTCTCAACACTAGACTTTATTACTTCGTCCGATTCCGTTGCCGGAATAGTGCTAAGAGGCTCATCCCCCATTATGAGAGAGTTCTCGGACTCCTCGATTGGTAAGTCGGTTGTGATTGCTAAAGGAATATAATCATCCTCGTCATCACAAGTAACAGAAAGCATGTAACGACAGGCAGCAGCATACTTTTCTTCTTCGTAAGCTTTCTCCTTTTTTCGAACTTCGCTTCCCCATATATTAAAATCTTGCTTAAGTTTTCGAATTCTAATCTCACAATCTCTCTCATATTCTTCATCAATCTCCTCTCCTCGAAATCTTTTATAACCCAAATCATTTATTATTCCCTTAATCTCTCTATCGACCAATTGCTGTTCATGCATCATTTCCTCGATACTCATATCCTCTATTTTCTTTCTTCCATCTCTTATTATTTCTTCAAATTTTTCTTCCATTTTATTAAGGATTTGTAGAATTCCTTGATGATCGACGGAGTCTTGCGGGGGTTGTGGTTGGTCAAATCCGGAAGAATCATAACTCGAATTAGGTTCGTAGTAAGTTTCATTGATCGGTTGACATTGATAATCATAGTGAGGACCCCCGCAATAAGCACAACAAAGATATTGTTGAGAAAAACTCGGTGAATTTTGTGGATAATAATTATCATTAAAGTTTTGATTGTAACACGACTCCTGTTCATAGAAAAATGGGAACTGTGGTGAACAATCATAACCATAATGTTAGCCTTAATTATATTAAGTCAAACAAGAATGTTATCGGTCTAAGAAAGTCAAACTAGGTCTTGTATTGTAATAGGCTAGTCGGGTTCAACGGGCTTGGATTGTAATCTAATATTGTCCGTGTTTTGGGCTCAAAGCCCAAGTTATGCCAAGCCCGGCCCATTTTAGAAAGCCCAAGTGCCTTGGGTATAAATACCCCTTCACCACACTTGGTGAAGGGTGTTGGTTACTTTTCATCTCTTGTAACTCACCACTCTCTCTCTAATCTAATATTCCATCTTTCTCTCTCTACTTTCTCTCTCTAAGATTTCTTCTCATTTTCTAGCAATTTGGTAAAGATTAGTGTTGTGTAATGGATTAAATACATGGGATAACATGTGGTACCAGAGCTAAAGGGGTGTTTAGTGATTGAAATTCGTGGGTCAAAAAGAAGTCAAAAGAAAAAAATCAAACCCGGATTTTTGTGCTTAGATGTGTGAATGTTTATGTTATTAAGCAAGATCTAGGCATAAGGTAGCTAATTGTGCAAGAGAAATCAAGTTAAAAGGTCAAAAAGGGTGATTTTTAGGCGATTTTTGGTGGAAAAAATCGTATATTTCGTCGTTGCGTTTTGACTCTCTGGCAAAGTTCTTGTTGCGTTTTGATTTCTTCTTGTTGCGTTTTGATTTTCTTCATGTTGCGTTTTGATGTTCTTCATGTTGCGTTTTGATTTTTTGGTTGCGTTTTGGTTCATTGCGTTTTGATTGCAGGTTGCGTTTTGAAGAAATTTCATTGCGTTTTGAAGAAATTTCATTGCGTTTTGACCAAATTTCATTGCGTTTTGACCAAATTTATAATAGTTAAGTATAGTATTTTCCGTCGGTTAAGAAATTCACTTTAACAAAGCGATATCTCAAAAAACCTTCCGGGTCGTTTTCTCGACGAGAGATGAATGGAAATCTACGTTCAAGTTGTAAATCGAGCTTGAATAGCATAAAAGTTTTTGATTTGGTTTTCTAAATCTACTAAAAGAGAAAGCATATAAAAGGAAAGCTAAACTTTTGGTTTTAAACTATTTTATTAACTAAAAGTTAGACTATTATTTAAAGCTACGAGATTATACTAAAAATGATTTAAAAATATAAATGACTAAAATGCTTGCTAAGTGACGTAAAATATTCATTAAGTGTGGGCTTAGGTTTAACGAATTAAAATGACAAGTAAAATGAAATGCTTAAAAATAAATGACAAGAAATTAAATTGCATTGAAAATAAATGACAGAATGTAAATCGAAAAGACAATACTTATGATTAAATCTTTTTTAAATCTTTTTAAACCCGCACCTAAATTCCAAATCACTATTCACTTAACAAGCACTAATAAATCTACTCACTACACTAATTAATTGAAAAAGGAAAGAAAATGGAACCGAATTGGAGACCCGCAATTAAATGAATACCACCCGGTTTATTTAGCTAAAACAACTAATCAAAGTCGGTCTAGCTAAATAAACCCTTAAGCTCCGCGCCTCATGAGTAGACCGGTACCAAACATTCAACACAAAACTAGAACTGTTAAAGATATACATATACATTGTTACCACTTAAAGCAATTTGCAAATAATTATTTTGCCCATCAGTGTACTCATCAAACCAAACGTAGATCCAATTCAAAATTTCAACTCAATTGTGGCCCAAAGACCAAATGAGGCCCAATAGTAAAAATGTTCAAACCAAACGAAGGCCAGAAAAACTCAAATGTTCCCAGTTCTATTTTACTCTAAATGAATCGTAGCCAACGAACCATCAATAACAATATAAGCCAAAAAGGATAGATTTAACACTTAAGAGGCTAAATTTAAATCAATAGGCTAATCATTAAAATGGAATAAGCATTCATAATTTTTTTTTCGAAACAAAAAAAAACTAACTAAGCAATCGAAAATAAGAGCTAAACACTTAAAATGACGAATCCATTATGAAACTTAAACAACTAAAATTTGATCAAGTACTAGCGAGACTAAACGAGACAATTAAGCATACGACACTAAAAACGAAATAAGCACTTTTGACTCGTAAAACTCGAAACCATTTTAATAAACCAACATGAATAAAAGCTAAACGAGATCTAAATCTACAAATTAAGCCTTCAATCTAAACGAAAATAACACTAATCTTAGATGATAAAGTACACGAGATAAGCGGCTGAATTTTAGAATAAGCTATTAGCATAAAATGAATCTTATCACCAAAACGAATAAGCTATTAACTCACAATAGATTAATCTAGCAATTTTAAGCTCATTCTAAATCAAACAAGTTATTTAGAAATTTGTTTGAACAGAAAATATGAGCTTCTATAAAAACATGAACGAAAATAAGCACGAAAAATAAGCTATTAGATTAAGCAACACGAAATTAAAGATTAACGAACCAATAAGCAACAAATAACAATTCGAGATCTTCAATAAACTTCAAAACAATTTCATTACAACATTCAATTAAACTTTTGAAATAAGCAGGTACAAATAAGCAGAAAAACTAAATAAGCTATTACATATTTGAAATAAGCTAAAATATAAAAGTTACACTAAAAAAAACTAAACTAACTAACTTTTTTTGTGGGGGAGCGTCCCGGCTTATATATCTTCCAAGGGATAAGTTATGTAAAATTGTTATAACCGCCTCCTCCAAATCTGAGCCAATCATTGGCCATCAATACCAATCACACGGATTGAGGTTTTTGAAGAGAGGATCTAGCCGCTATGATGATGCCACGTGTATATTTGTTCGCTTCATTCATACGCCTGCCTTCTAGTCCATTGGATCATTTGCATTTAGAGAAATAAAACACAAAAGTCCTTGCCACGCGTCTAAGCACCATAAGCCAAAATCAAGGTAGTGGAGGGTCACATGATTTGTGTGGAATTATTTAGGTGAGCACGTGAGGAAGCAAATGCACACACATTCTCTTTATTTTGTTTTACACACATATCACTTGTGCCATTTTTGATATCAAGATAAAGGGACATGTGGCATTTCATTGGCATATCATATCAACAAATTAGCTCATATGCTCTCACGTGCAAAATACTAGTGGAAAAATATGGAGAAATTTTGTAGTAGCCCAAATAATTCACATGTAGTCTTCGTTTGGAGCATGGGCTCAAATTGGGCCTATATTGGCTTAATGTTGACAATGGGCTGGCCCGGCCCATAAATTGGGTTACAGGCTGGCCCAATAATATCCGAAGGCACCGTTGGTCTCGTTTTTTCTCGCTCTCTCCGATCTTGTGCTCGGTTTTGTCCTTTTCTTGATATCCGTACCTGCACATACACAAACACAAAAACAACATATATTTGCAATTTTTATTACGTTTTTGGTCTTTTGAGGTCGTTTTATTGGGTAAAATATATGTATAAAATAGCGAATACCAGGGACCGCCCACCTATTTAAGGGGACCGCCTATAGGTAGACGCTCCTCCAGTTTGTCCTATAAATACTAGACTATTCCCCACTATTTTCTCACCTTTTGCACTCATTCTTTCTGTTCTAAAACTACCTCACACAAACAACAAAAAAATCTCATTAAAATCCGTTGATCATCTTAATCATAAAGCTTGTTTCTAAGTAATCCAAAGCTCAATTCCTCAAGGTGCAAGAGAAGAAATACTTCCATCACAAGTGAAGAAGTAATCACATTTAAACGTTTGATGCAATCCTTATTGCATCTATTACATAACTTGTAAATCAATTGTAAATCTTGTAAAGTAGTGTATTAGTTTTAGATCTTGTTGATTGTTGTAAGTATATTGGATCTTGGTGATTCTTTCCTAGTATGTTAGTTAGGTGTGATTTATAGTATGGCTTAGGTGAAGTAGTGGTGTGAAGAAAACTAAGGTGTGAAGAAGTTTGTAGTCGTGATCAAGTCGTGAAGCAAAGTTATGTAGTAAAGTTATGAAGGTGTGGTAGAATGTCCTAGCTAAGATAGAAACTCGACATCCTAGCTTAGTGACAGAAATCAAGAATAAAGCGAAAGTTGTTGTAAGGATTTCCGCCATAAGGGAGCTTATTGACATAGTAAACGAACACTCCTCGAGTTAGGTGTCACGAGGAGTAGAGTAGGGCGAAGAGGTTCTTCGTTACCGAACCACTAGATAAAACCTCAAGCGTGTGGTTTGATCGTTTCTACTCTTATCTCTTATCTTACATTATTTTTTCCATACTAATTC
The DNA here is from genome assembly GCA_026074375.1 of Tanacetum coccineum. Classification (NCBI taxonomy): domain Eukaryota; kingdom Viridiplantae; phylum Streptophyta; class Magnoliopsida; order Asterales; family Asteraceae; genus Tanacetum; species Tanacetum coccineum. The sequence goes on along the minus strand of BQNB010006721.1, from coordinate 11,391 downwards.
TATTAATTGTTTAGATAAGTATATTGTTCATATTGTGCAAGTGTTGAATTCACACAAAGTCGAATCTAGAATTTTTATAAACACTTTAAAACCTTAAATTAAAAAGCAGTAAACTATTCAACCCCCTTCTAGTTTTCCACATTATTCATATTTCACATATGAGAACAAAGTACCAAAACTAATATTTTGACTAACATAACCACCAACCCAAAACTAACAATTCCATGATCAACCAACAACCAAATGCTACTAAGATAACCCAAAATATACCAAGTAACTTCTGGGAATCCGCAACGTGTCACCAAATGGAGTGTTTGGTAACAAGGTTTATGGTAGTGATTTTAGGAGAATTTGGTGTGAATCCTCTAAGAATCAAAGTGAGAAGTGTTAAGATTCTAGAAATGGATTATATGTAGGCTATATATGGTGTTAGAACTCTAGAAATTCATGGCTATGGTGGTGGTTTGTGGTGGTAGTATGGTGGTGAAATGGTGGCGGATTAAAGGGGTGTTTGGATCATTGGATCTAAGGATCCTCACCACTCCTTCCTCCTCTCCAAAGGCTCTAATGAATGTGTGTGTGTAAGATATAAGTTTGTGTGAGAGATATATGAAATAGAAGAGCCAATGAGGGTATTTATAGGTTGTTCGGGGGTCAAAGTACGTCGCACAAACTTATTTGTGTGATGCACTTAGTGAGTTAATGCACTTAGCATTTAATTGCCTTTAATTTTTCCACAGACTGAAAAGTGCGCCGCACTTTGGGTAAAACAGCCGCACTTTGGGGCGTTTTCAGCACTTGGCTTTTATTCAAGGTTGTAGATAATTGAATTCTCTTCGCGTGGCCACTTGAACCAACTAAAACGTACTTCGTATGACCGAGTTATGGCCAAAACATTGAACAGGTGTCGGGAGATCTTTATTTTCAGTTATTTCTTTGTTTAAGCTTCAAATCTTTGTGTATTCTTCCGTTTTCTTCCACGGCACATTCCAAGAACCTACGATAGAAAATATACTTGATTCTATACCAATAGTTCTTATAATTAACTAATTTATATATATATATATATATATATA
>BQNB010006720.1:0-85412 GCA_026074375.1 Tanacetum coccineum | reverse complement strand
GCCTAATTGTTCTTAGTTTTCGGTAAATCATTCAGAGGAATGACCCAATCTGGTTCTGGAGATGATGGTCTGTCTTCCTCTGGAACATGCTTTAACCAGACTGGTCTGGTCTTGATCTTGGGAAGATGTGTAGCATCAGTGTCCTCTGAATTTGAGATATTCATATCATCTGGTATAGGCACATCTTCAATGGGTTGTTCAGAATGTGGAACAAACTTCTACTTGGAGGAGCTGGAAGGAGCTTCTCTAGTGTCAGAAGTTTTCCAGGCTGAGGACTGAGGAGCTGGAGGCTGTTTTGAGCCTAAAGTACTAGAATCATGTCTTTTCTTTTTGCTTAGATCTGAATCTGGCAGAGGAAGAGGAGGGTCTTGATCGTCACAACGCATTTTTCGAGACTTGTCCTTTTCAACGAGAAACTCGTCCCTATTTGCACGTTCCATAGACGCCTCAAGAGCTTCATAAAGAGCCACATGTTCAGGAAGTGATTTGTAGGTACCGCTCTCAAACATCCATTGGTAAAGAATTTCTTTCATATCAGCTTCCGGCAGTTCTCTGAAGCGATCTCGAAGGGTGTTGTAGAGCCACATGTACAGCCTCTTTTACAGCTTCATGGATAGTTTCATCGATCTTATGAGGTAGGTCTCTAAGCTCCAATGTGAATATCCTGGATGAGAAAGACTAAGTCGTCTTGTCTTGGAGTTTACGTTGCTTTTCAAGATCAGCACATCTTTGTCCCAGCATCAAGACACGAGAGGCTAACGAAGGCTCTATTGTGCTTTGTTGTTGTAGAGGAGGTGGAAGTGGAAGGGTTGTTGTTGTAGTCGCTATTGTAGCTATAAAGATTGGCTCTTGAATTGGAGGAGATACAGGTTTTGGAGGTGTGATATCGATAACCGGTGTGGATAGTGGAGGAACAGAGGAAGAAGCTTGATGAATTGGAACGGTGACCATGGATTCAACTTTAGTTTCCATATTAGCTTTATCTGACTCCTCTTCAGTTGGTTTGTCAATAAAGAACTGATCACCGAAAGTGTATGCGTCCAGATTCTTCATGGATGAGAGAGTTCCAGTTGAGCTTAGTGGGTTTTCAACTTGGGCATGTTCCTCGTCTTAATGCTTCAAACTTTCATGTACTTGAGGATACATAGCAGCAATGAAGTCATCGTGCATGGGCTCAGGGTCTGGTCCAGCAAGAGCCACATGACTTTGTCCATGGTCTGGTCCAGCCTGGTCTTCTTCCATAAGAACACGCTCCGGGGGTGGTCGAGACTCAGGTGTTTTACCAGTGTCTGATCCAGCCTGGCCTTCATCAATCTCAGCAGTCTTTTCTTCTAGATTTACCACGTTAGCCACATCTTCACCTTGTTCTTCACCAATCTGCAGTATCTCAATATCACCTCCACTGTTTGTCTTGTCTGTATCAGCACCTGTTTCAGCATCCGCAGGAGACGGAGTATCACAAACTATATTTGCGGATGCATCATCCTGTGGTTGTGTAGAGGGTCCAGTTGATGCCTCTTCATTAACTGGAGTCCGCCTCTGGAATATAAATTGGTCCGTGGTACTTCTCCTTTTTGGCGCATGCAGAGCTAACAATGAGTGTGCCGCTTGTTCTTCAATTGCAATTGCTTTTCCTTTACCTTCAACCACCAGGAGTGGTCGGGTGGCCTTTGCTACAGGTTCTCGAATAGCCACACCGCCAACATGTGCTTGACCCTGTGCCTGAAATAATTCCAAACTCATCTGATTAGCTTGTTCGACATCATATTCTTCACTTTTACCTTAATGTTCGGGTTCGGGTTTAGGTTCAGGTTCAGGTTCAGGTTGATTTGGTTCATCTTCATCAATGAGTTGGAGAGGACTTATTCCTTTGCGAATTTTATACACTTTACCCCTTTTTGGATGCTTCGCAGGAGAAGGCTTTGAGGGTTTTTCCTGTGTTACTTTAGGTTTCGGTGCAGGTGCTGGTTTGCTTGACTTCTCTTTAACAGACTTCAGCTTGAGTTGCTTAGTAGTTGCATGTTTCTTTAACTTATCAGCTTTTGTTGCTAACTTTTTCTTTCCACCCTCTTTAGCTGTAATTTTCTGATCATGCTTTGCAACCATTCCAAGTAGGCGTTGTAGTACGATGCATTCCTAATATTTTTCGTAATCAGCTCCTTAGGAATTTGCATTCCAAAGACTTCATCATCTTCGCCTTTGGGAACGAACTTGATATTTCCAAGTCTGTGATCTTCTTCAACAAGATGAAACGGAGACGCAAACCTTTGGTGAATGTTGTGAGTTCTTCCCAGATGACAGATGATTAACTTTGTAAATTGACAATAAGGAATAACATGAGGTTTAGTCTTCTTCCCCTTCAGAGGAGCAATGCTCAGATTGGCCTTATCCACAAGAAAAGTCTGTATGGCTTGTACAAATTCTTCCCACATGATTTCAGCATAGTCAACATTTATACTTGTAATTATACCCCCAAAGCATCTAAAGCACTGGATATCTGGGCCTATCAAACCCAGAAGTCTTGCATTTGAGACATTGGTTGATCATTGACAATATTGCTCTCCAAGGCTGACACAGGTTATTCATCGCCATTCTTGACACAAAGTGAATTTCCTCTGTATAACCCAGCTCGTTTACAAAGTCCATGATTGCATCACCCGACGAAGGTGACACAAACCGATGAGCTTGATCAATGGGTGTTATCTCTAAAGCTTCCCTCAAAAGATTAGCTTCCAATGTGAATCGATTTTCATCTAACTGAAAATTGTAAGCTCTAGTCTTTGCCTCATATGTAAGTGTATTCCAAAACTGTTAAATGTAGATAGATAGAACAGAAGCTGAGGCAGTGAATGCTCTGAAAAAGTTTGTGTTTTGCAGAATATCTACAGAGATCTGAAAGATTGGATTCTTTTGCTTCTTTTAAAGATCCAAGACAAAGTTTCTCTTTCCAATAGGCACCCATGCAACAAATGGAAGTATCTGATCATCAAATCTTGTGACAGTGGGAGCAAGAACATTCTCATCGGCCATGTTGTCTGCACAAAAATATCAACAAAGATAGGTAGACATAACATATAGTTGACGTTAGATGAGAACATTAGTCATGATGATTGACATGCTTCGATTGATTATGGTAAGATTAAGTCAACTTTGGTCAAAGATATCAGATAAACACTTACAAGTTAACAAGTCTCGGATAGGAGTTAACTAGGTAATTGTGCCTTTGGATTGGGCCGTGAGAGGGTATTAGGACTGATGGGCCAAAACTTTGAAATTATGGCCTAAACCGCTACCCTCTTGACACAAACCGCTATGAGGTGGAATGAGCAAACCGCTATGAGGTGATTTGAACAAACCACCACGAGAAAGTTCAGTTAAACCGCTATGAATATTTAATTCAATTTAATCAAATCGCTATGACCAAACAGCTACGAATATTATATTCATTTTAATCAAATCGCTATGATCAAACAGCTACGAATATTATATTAATTTTAATTAAACCGCCATGACCAAACCACTATTAATATTTCAATAAATATATCAAACCGCTACCAGTTAAGAAAAATTTAAAATAGCGGTTTGGATTATTTTAATAATAAAAATAATCTTCATCAAACCGCTACCTCGTAGCGGTTTGCCTGCACATATTAAAATATTTATTAACTTCAAACCGCTAGCAAGCAAATTAACCAAACCGTTATCTAGCACAATTACATCAAACCGCTATCAAGAATATTTACCAAACCGCTATCTAGAACATATAGCAAACCTCTACCACCAACATAGGAACAAACACATTCGAATATCATTTCAAGCACTACGGGACATGCATTTGTGGCATACAATACATTCCTAAGCATAAGTAACATCTCACACACACGATATAACAACGAACAACATTAGTTGACTTTCAAAAGTCAACCCTTACACGAAATTCTACTGATCAGACAATGAAATGAATGAGGATGTCAACTAATAATCTAACTTTCATAATCAAGTCCTAAACATCAAATCCCAGCATCAAGATCAACATTCTAAACACACAACAAGATTTTGATCAAATATGAAGGTAAAATCATTCATAGAGCACGCATATGATAGATTTATACATAAGCATACATAGATTCGAGATCACAACCTTAATTCGCACCTAAACCCACCATAGAATTTCAATTTCAAACAACATTTAAAAATTCAACTAAAATCAAGACAATTATAGAGATTCTAGTTGATTTGTTGTGTTTTGATCTAATTCCTTTTGCCTACAGTGAGATCTAATGATATTGAACAATATTTAATTGTTACCTTAGCAATAAACGTACAGAGAATCAAGGAATAGAAATGGTGAGATGCAGGTGGCGGTTTGTGAGTATGTGTGTGTTTTTGAAAGTTTGACCAAAAATATATGGTTTGACCAAATACACATATCGCCATCCTTTTATACTCCAAGTTTGGGATATGGTAGTTTCAGCCCCTAAGGTTTCTAACTTCATTAATTTTCAGTTTTAAGTATTTTAAGGGTTAAGATAAGATTCGACATTTGCACAAATGGTCCCTATAGTGTAATAAAGCAAAGAAACATTTAGCACATTGCACTTAAGTCCCTAAACTTCATAACAAAAGACAAAATTGGCCCTTTGTGTTAAAAATACATTAACTCCCCCTCAAATTATAACCCCTTTCAAATACCAAAACCTTTTCCGATAATATGAAACCCTTTAGATGATATAAAATTTGAGACCACTCTCCCCCTCAAACAATGACCCGTTTTCTATTGAAAGAGCTGTAGTCATTGATTGAGTGTCAAGTTTTATGTAAGAAAAAAAATCCCAATATGATAAATTTTCAAACAACCCATTTTCCATTGTGTTAAACACAAATAATTTTGAAGAATCAATTAAGACGAAATTATTTAGTTATAAAAAGGAAGACTTCTCTTCCGAAAGAAGAAAAATGCACTGAAACGTACATTATTCCTTGGATGCACGGATATTAAGTAATCCGTGCCCGGGAAAAATTAATTACCCGTTGTTAGGAACATCTGTCTTTTTGGCGACAAGCTTTCCTCAATTTGAAAAGCGGGTTGCAGTCAGAAATAACTGCAAGCCATGAAGACATGTTTTAAAACAGTTTAAACTTCTGCTCGAACTTCATTTAAAGACTCGTGTCATTATTGAATGACATTTCTAGGTCCGTAAATGTTATCGATTTTCAGAAGACATGTCTTGAAAAATATTATTATTATTATTATTTTTTTTTGGTATTTTCTATTTTTTAATTTTTATGGGTTTTGTAGGTTTTATATTTTTATATTTTGTTTTTGTGTTTAATTATATACAAATATACATAGGATATATGAAGACCATCCTTTACTCCTCTTCTCCTTCCTGAAGACGTTTAAAGGTTTTCGGAGTCATACTCTTCATACCAAGTCGCAGGAGTAGAAATTCGAACCGCTCTCTTGGTAATGCCTTGGTGAATATGTCCGCAAGCTGATAGTCCGTCGTCACGAAGTACAATTCAACCACGCCGTTCTCAACCTGCTCTCGAATGAAATGGTGACGTATGTCAATGTGCTTGGACCGTGAGTGCTGGACATTGTTGCAGCAGAGAGCAATAGCACTGCGGTTATCACAATACATGGGAATCTTATTGAATGCAAAACCATAATCTGAAAGCTGTGATCTTATCCAAAGTATCTGAGCGCAGCAGCCAGACATGGCAATGTATTCAGCCTCTGTGGTTGAGATCGCAGTGCTTTTCTGCTTCTTTGATGACCAGCTGACTAATTTATCTCCAAGGAACTGAGCACTTCCTGACGTACTTCTTCGTGTATCTTGACAACCTGCATGATCCGCATCTGCATAGGCTGTTAGTGCCATAGCAGTGTCTTTCGGATACCAAAGTCCCCAATTAATGGTTTCTCTGCGATACCGAAAGACCCATTTAAGTGCTTTAAGGTGCTTTTTGGTAGGCGATGCCTGATACCTGGCACACATGTACACGGCGAATACAAGGTCGGGTCTGCTGGCAGTGAGGTACATTAGGGAGCCGACCATACTACGAAAGCAAGTCTGGTCAACTGGAATCCCTAAGGGGTCCTCATCCAGTTTAAGTCAATCCACCATTGGTGTATCAACAGGGTCACACGAATCCATCCCAAATTTCTTTAAAATTTCTAGAGCAAATTTTGATTGATTAATGAAAATGCCTCAAGGACTTTGAGAAACTTGTAATCCTAGGAAAAAAGACATTTGTCCCATCATCGACATTTGGAATTTTGAACTCATCTCATTGGAAAATATGTCACATGCTTTAGGGTTGGTCGAGGCAAATATGATATCATCTACATATATTTGAACAACAAGAATATGTTTGCCTGTTTTTCGAGTGAATAATGTCGGATCAACTGCACCCTTGGAAAACTTGTTGTCCAGAAAAAACCTTGACAAGGTGTCATACCATACCTGAGGATCCTGCTTTAAACCATACAGGGCCTTCTTCAGACGATAAACATGTGTCGGATGATCTGGATCAACAAAACCCTCTAGTTGACTAACGTAGACTTCTTCCTTCAACTCGCCATTCAAGAATGTGGTCTTGACATCCATTTGGTAGATGGTCATGTTCTTACTAATGGCATTGGCGATAAAGATTCTTATAGCCTCGATGCGTGTAACCGGTGCAAATGATTCCTTGAAATCAATTCCCTCCTCATGTCGATATCCCTTGGCCACCAACCTAGCCTTGTTTTTCAGAACATCACCGTACTCATCAAGCTTAACTTTGTAAATCCACTTGAGAGCTATAATCATGACATAGTCTGGTCATGGTACTAATTCCCATACTTGAAGTTGATCAAATTCGTGAATCTCGTCTTGTATGGCTTGAAACCAGCAATCTTCAGTCACAACAAATTTGAAGTTCTTTGGTTTGACTTTTGACAGTACAGAGTTGTACCAGCACCACAAGGCATCGGTTGCAAGTTGTTTTCTGGTGGATACCGGTCGAGAGGGATTGCTAATGACATTTTTAAGCGGGTGATCCTTGCTCCATTTCCCAAGATGATGATGTGGTTGAGTAACATAAGTTGATTCAGCTGAACTAACATCCTCGAATGATGATGCTTCAGAACTAGGTTCCAGAGCAAATACGTTTACGAAGGGATCATTGTCTGCATAAGCAAAAGGATTATCTTCAATGATAGGAGATCCAGCTGTAACACGTCGATGTGAACTCGGAGATTGTAATGCTGAAGATGACGGTGAATGAGTTATAGAAGGTGCATCTTGATCTATGGTAGTAGAAGAAGGTGTACTGGCTGAATTGACTGGAACTTGAACTGCTGGAGCAGGAGGAACTAATCTTTCAACACGAGGAGGTTCTAGGTATTCATCAAACATCGGATGGAATAAGATCTCCAGCTCTTTATTTGTTAGGGTACATACGGTGCTGCAGGAACCGGATTGGGTATGAGCCCTAAACTAATTTGTCTAGGCGTCAGTAATGAAGGCGCGGGTCATGTACCGAGTTGTACAGGAGCCATCGGCTTAGATAGCTCATCGAATTGAACGTGAATAGTTTCCATGATTCTTCGGGTTCTTTTGTTGTAGATTCGATAACCCTTCCTGCTTGGTGCATAACCAACAAAAATACCAATATCAGCTGTTGGTTACAATTTTCCAAGATCCTCGCTGTCATTTATAGGGTAACAAAGAGCACCAAACACTCGGAGAAAGGTAAGATCAGGCTTCTTATCATGCACAAGCTCATATGGGCTTTTGTTATGACGAGTGTGAATTAGGGATCAATTTTTGGTGTAACAAGCAGTAGCAACATCTTTTGCCCATAGAAACATCGGAGCCTTTGAAAAAATCAACATCGTCTGAGTAGCTTCCACAAGAGTATGGTTCCGTCTTTTGACAACACCATTTTGCTGAGGAGTTCTCTGAACATATTTTTGGTGAAAGATACCGACCTTTTCATAGAATTCAATCATAACTTGATTAACAAATTCTGTGCCATTGTCAGTGCTGATGAATCTAACAGTTTTTTTAAGACCAACTTGAATCTGCATTATAAATTTAGTAACAAACTCTGAAGTTTCATCATTTTATCTCAAAAACTTAACCCATGCAAACCTAGAATAGTCATCAACGATGACCGAAATGTATTTCTTCCCATTAATGCTCTGCACTCGCATAGGTCCACACAAGTCCATATGAAGGGTATATAGAACTTCCATAATGGTGTTTTTAGCTTTGGGTTTGTGAGTATGCTTTTTGCTCTTTCCTAGTTGACACGCTGAGCAAAGATGATCTTTCTCAAACTTCAATCTTGGTAAGCCTCTTAGTAAATCTTTTCTGGAAAGGTCATTGATGGTACCGAAGTTTAAGTGGTTTAAACGACGGTGCCATAACTATGATTTGTTCTTGGAGGCTTTGGACAACAAGCAGATGGGGGAGGACTTCATCATGTCTTCAACCGAGATAGTGTAAAAATTAGAACCACGAGAACCTTTAATTAATTCAACACCATTTGTGTCTCGAACATAACATGAATGCTTCCTGAACGCAACTTCAAGATCGGAATCACAAAATTGCCCAACAGAGAAGAGATTGTGTCCAAGTCCTTCCACATAGAATACACTGGAGATCACGTTGTCACTAATCACATAATCTCCATAACCCATGATAGCAACAAAATGATCATTCTCGAATCTGACTATTCCGATGAACTTTTTTACGAAATTCCTGAGCCATGAGCGATTCCCCGTCATATGTTTTGAGCAGCCTGAGTCCAAATACCAAAGGACGATCTGTATGACCTGCATTTGAAAATAGACAAAGATGGAGAGTTTGGAAAGTTAGATCCCTAATTTTTATTGGGGTCTTATTGGTTAGCATAAGCAACAACAGATTACATAGAGGCATCAATTGCCTGATTCTCAGTTGGAGTAGGAATGCTAGCAGGAACTGCCTTGTACTTTTTGTTTCTATGTTAGTATCTAGTTAATGGTTTCTGAGATATGTGACTTAAGTTCTCAATTATTACAATTTTACTAGTACTAACGTTTTCAGTTTGCTGAACAGGCACTACTTTGGATTTAGTGAACCTAGTTAAAGGGCAATGTTCTCCTAGAGTAAATATCCTTCCCGTGGGCTTCCATTGATAGCCAACATTGGTAAGCAGTTTTCCTGTTGCTTTCTAAACTTGCTTAACTAGCTTAGGTTTCCAAACCTTCTTTTGCTCATAACTTTTTTAAGAGAGGGGGATGCATTCACAGAATTCAAATAATTAACCACACACATATCATGATTTGCAGAAATAAAGCATTTGTTACATGTTTTGTAAACAGTTGGAGAATTCGAATTAATTACAACACGCTTAGAGCTAATACTAAAATCAATACGATTTGATTTTGTTAGACTAGATTGATTTGTCCTAGGGTGTTCTTCTACTTTCTTCTTGTTGATACTTTTAGATCGCGAGATCCTATTTTTCTTGGTATTGCTCCTAGGCTTTGATCTGCTAGTGTCAGTGCAACTGTTTACTCATGTAGAAGAAATCACAGGGACATTATTCTTCTGAATGTTCAGTTGCTCTACATGTTTTATGAGTTATTATTTGACGTTTTACATTGGTCCTCAAAAGTAACTTTCTTTTTCCTATTTAAAGTGGTAGTAGCATGTTTTTTATCTTGTTTATTGAAGTCTTTCGGACAAGTGCCAATCGCATATTCTAACTGTTCCTAAGATTGTTTAGTGTAAAGGCAAGCAGAAGCAAGTGATCTATCTAAAGGTCTTTCAACCCTAGCTTCCTCTACAATCTCGTGAAGGGTTTCTACACTTTCCTTAAGATATTTGAGATAATCTAGATGAACTTCCCTATTGTTCCTACAGCGAGGGGGAATTGGTTCAACATCGATAACATACATACCAGGTGTAAGAACTTTTGGTTTTACAGAATCCATAGTGACGCATTTTATTTTTTCATTTATTTGGACCTTTAGATTCTCATTTTCATTTAACAAGGAAGTTGTCTGTTCGATATGTTTAGCACGCGTGATCTTAATAGAATCATACAATTCCTTGTAATGGTGCTTAATTTTTGCATTCTCGGCCATAAAAAGCTCATTTTGTTCTTGAAGAACGGTGACTTTTTTAGTTAATTGAGTGATCTGAAATTCTAAGGCCCTAAAATCAAGAGTACGTTCTGCTTCACTACGTGTTTCCTTTAATTGAGAGATTTGCATTCTTAATTTTTTAATTGCGTTGTCCTTTCCTTGAATGGAAGCTTTTATTTTTTTGATTACAAAGACTGAGTCAAAATTAGGACCATCTCGAGCGGGTAGAGATTTATTGTTTCCAAAACTTTCTTTAAGGTGTTGATACTTTAACTGTAAATTTAAGTGATTTACCTCAAGGTTGGAAAAACATTTTACCAATTCATTATGATCATCTTTTTGAATCTTATCAGTTAATTTAGAAAGCTCTGCTTCAAGTTCCAGACAACGTGCTTGAACAACAGTGTGGGCATCATGCATTTCTATGAATCTAGATACAGTAAGCACATAATTTGTTGCAATATAAAACACTTCTTTGGACAAGCAATCAACAATTAAATTATCATTAGCGATGAGAAGATTTTTCCGCTCAATCTCATCATACTTCCTATTCACAACATTTTGGTCAACCCCAACTTCCAATTCTTCAAAAATTTCTTTCATTTCTTTGATTTCTTTAGTGAGAGCCTTTTGAATACCCTTAAAATGTTCTTTAAGTGTTTTGAAAAATGGAATGGCCTCGGTGAGATAACATTCCTTTGTTTGTTCAAAGCCCCTTTCCCCTTCAGTGAGACCCGTTGGTGTAATTCTCTTTTTACAGGTTTTTTCAAATTCTAAAAAAAGTTGTATAAGTGCAAAAATGTTAATTTTGACTTGACTTTTTGTTGGAAGCACCCTGGGGACAAGCGTTACATGTGTATTAAGAGGATACACCATCAAAGCTTTGATTGGTCTTGAAGCTTTGGTCTGCTCTTTGAGAGCTTTGGATCTTATCTTGAGGATATCCTTGAACCAAAATATTTATTCGGGGGTCAGTTGTGTCTGCGGAGTGAAGGTCGCCAGATAGTTCTCTTTTGAGTAATCTAGGGGTCGAATGTTAATGTTTTGTTCAGTCCACAAAGGGGTTTTCATTTTGTCGTTCATTTTCTTCCTAGTGATTTCAGCTATCTCTAAGGTATCCTCTGAGTTGTGTACTATGGCCGGGACATGATGGGTTTTGATAATTTCATGACCATTATATAGAGCAGGTTGAACTTGCTTTGCACGGGTGAGACGTAAGGGGTTCTTGTAGCCAATAGCTACCTTTGTCTGTTCATCATAATAAGGTTTTGGTTTACATAACATGTGAACTGTTTGAAGAGACTGGTCTTGTTTGAATAATTTATCTTCGACCTTCTCTTTTAAGGCTTTCATGTCTAAAAATTCTTCAAGGCATTTGTTTTATTTTTGTTTAAAATCCTTTTCAAAGACATAACATCTTCTATAAATCGTACCATTGACTGTTATTGTTGATGGTATAGTTAAGTTTGTATTTTAACAGAATGAAAGTTCCCTTTTCAAATTTTATTCCTAACTATTACGTCAGTGATAACTATTCTATAATTCATTTTCCCTAAATCCTTTTTGTTTCTCTTTAATAATTCAAACTTGGCCCGTCTCTTATACAGTTTAACTTGTTCCTTATATGTCGCAAGTTCAGCGGTCAGGGATGCATCATCTACTTTGTTTTGCGCTTTCACCGAAATACAATGGGGAGTAATGTTCTATGCATTTTCCATTTAATTAATCATCATGTATGCATCATTTGGTACAGAAGATACATTATTTTTTACAACTAGCTCTGCATTGTCCTTCACATACTGATCATACATAATCATATTAATGTCACCTGTATATTCAACATCTGAGTCGACAATGCAGTTTGGTTGTACATCGTCATGCATCTCATGTACTTCATGATGCTCGCAAACAGCATCCCGATAATTATCATGATCGTATACCTCAGATAGAATGTCCGAATCATATGACTGACCGGCTTCATCATAAACAGGATCTGCGAATGATAGATTTGCCATGAACATGCTCTATGCAGTAGGAGCCTCATTAACATCAAGATCAAATGCATCACATTAATTAGCTTGAAACACATTATCCACATTGAGTGCTAAGTCTTAAATCGGCGGCTCATCCACATCTTTATCAATCATGTCTTGACCCCTTGCATATAAACAACAATTAAACTTTTCTTCCATCCAACACCACCCTAATCTCCTAAACTTGCATCAGCAAATCTTGTCATTGTAAGTATTTTGAATTCCTGTGTGTCCGCTTGTTTGAGTGGGGGGGGGGGGGCAGTTCCTTGCTATGCGCCTATATCATTGCAGTTGTATACACTTAATCTGCCTTGCTTTAACCCGGATTTTCATATCCTAAATCTGTTATCCAGCTATCCCATTACCAGTTGCACCTGTTACCCCTTGGCATTGTTACCCCCCCTGAAAAAAAAAAAAAAAAAAAAAAAAAAACCTCTGTTTCATCGATCTACTAAGTCCCTAAACATTTTGAATAACAACCCCCATCGTCTTGAACTGGGCATTTGGTTTCTTATATTTGATGAGTTCTGAGTTTGAAGTTGTTAGTTTGAGAAGGTATATTTTGTATGATTTGGGTGAGTAAGGGAAAGTGTGTATGTTAAGTTCTCAATCAAAATTGGAGAGAGTCCTGAATCAAGTTGTGTGTTATCAGCAAAGTGTGGTTGATAGGTAACTGGTGGAATATGTGTGGATGGTGGAGTGGTAGATGATTGCGAGGAGTACTGCTGATGTGAAACATTTGACATCAAGGCGAGAGGATCAACTTTGTGTTGAATGAATCGTTCCAACATCATTTTGTTCTCATTGGCATGTGCCTCGTGTTGCTTCAAATAAGCATACAGCTGATCATAGTTGGATTCCTTTAATTCTCTGTTCAGTTTCAATGCTGTTACGAATCTACCCCATTCATCCAACATGTTATTGACAAACTTTGAATTCAACTGCATTCTAGGCATATTCATCTTAATGTTTCACATGTCGTTGATGAGCTTGGTAAACCTGACATAGTAATCATGAATGGTTTCTCCTTTGTTCTGACAAAAGTGTTCAAAGTCATTGTACATTTGTAATTCACGGTCTTCTTTTGTTAATTCAGAACCTTCTAAGAGCATCTTCACATTATCCTAAATGTCTTTTGCATCAGTGTAATGATTGATAAGAATGTAGATGTCTTTTAGTAACCCTTGAAGTAGGATATTTGTTGCCTGAATGTCAGCGTTATACCTATCCTTATCTTCAGGTGAAAGGTTAGAAAAGACTCGAGCTCGTTCTGGACCTAGATTTAGGGAACCTTCATTCCCTTCAGCAAGTGTTTCCCTAAATGTTCCTATCTGAAAAGGTCCTTCATCAATAGACTTCAGAATGTTCACCCCATTCTCTTTTCCCCGACAATATAGTCGAATACGTTGTTGCCATAATGCAAACTCAGTCCTATCATGCATAGGTGGCCGGGTATCGAAGCCCGCACATTGGATATCTTCCGAGATATTAGCCATCTTATTTGATTGTGAAATGGTTTAAGTTGATCGAACAATGATTAGTTAATGTATGTTAAAAGTGGTAATGGTTGTTTAAGTGTTTTGTTGTTTGAGTTTGTTACGTTTTTCAAGTTTGAAAAATAGTCCAAATGCCAAAGTGGTCCAATATTCCAAAATAGTATCCCAAACCGCTGGAATAGTAATCAAACCGCTACTGTTAAACCGCTACCCTCAAACCGCTATGAAGAATTTATACCAAACCGCTACCACGATGAAAAATGGCCAAAGGTTTGATTCCCAAAAGACCTTGAGAAAAATCTTCAAAACTTATAACAAACCACTATTGCCAAACCGCTACGAATGGTAAACCGCAATGAAGACAAACTACCATACCGCTACCTAAAAATGAAATGGGCAGAGGTTTGTTTCCCAAATAGCTATGAGAGTTAGTCTTAGAAACTTGTAAATGGCTATGGTGAAAACCGTTGTGAGTGCTAAACCGCTACGAAAATAGAGCTAGTAAACCGCTACGAAGAGAAACTGCCAAACCACTACCTAGAAATGAAGTGGGCATAGGTTTGTTTCCCAAATCGCTATGAGAAAATATCTTCAAAACCTGTAAACCGCTACCTAGTAAACCGCTACACTAAATGCCAAACCGCTGTCCTTTCAAGACTGACAAACCACTGCCAAATAAGACAAACTGTTGTGCTAATAGGACAAACCGCTGTAACAGTATACGGTACTAACAACTCGCTAGTACAATAGTTCAAACCGCTACGATAAACACCTCATATAATACCAAACCGCTACGTAGATATACGAATATATTCACCTAAAAACACCTAAAAATCACACTTTTGAACGTTTTTTGCTTGATTTCTTTTGCACAACTGAGTACTAGAAGACTATAACTACTAGAAAAACACCTAAACTTTAACACAACAAAAATTAAACTCTAGGAAATTTAAGCTTTGGAATACCTCGTGCAAGATCGTCTTTGGCTAGTTTGTTAAGAGTACCGAAGTTTAGATGCGATAAACGACGGTGCCATAACTAGCTCTTAGTCTTTGAAGCTTTTGATAGAAGACACATCAGAGAAGTCTTTAGCATGTCATCAAGAGAAATTGTGTATAAATTTGTATCTCGGGAGCCTGAAAGTAGATCAACACCTTCTAAATTCTGAATAAAGCAGGTGTTTTTCCGAAATGCAACTTCAAGATCCGCGTCATAAAATTGTCTAACAGAAAATAAGTTATATCTAAACCCCTCAACATAATACACCCTTGAGATAATTACATTCCCCTGCTGATAGTCACCATACCCCATTATCTTTGCAACTTGGCCATTTCCGAATCAAACAGTTCCTAGAAATTTACTAATAAAGTTCATGAGCTAAGAGCGGTTCCCTGTCATATGTTTTGAACATCCGAAGTCTAGATACGAGAGGACGATCTAGACAACCTGTCATTGACAATAGAACAAGAAGATGGAACATCTGTAGCATTGGATCCCCACAAATGAGTGGATTTTGAGTTGTTAGCAATTTTAGATTCTACAATCTTATCTTTTTTACTCGAACCTACTGATTTTATTTGTTTAGGTCTCCTACTATAGACTTTAATCTCTGGTTTTGGTGTTTCAACTAACTTAGAAGTGGTTTCCTTAAGATGCACTATTTTCTTGGGAGTGATCCTAGTTAAAGGGCACGAGTTACCAACTATACTGAAAAATCTTCCTGTTGGTTTCCACTTATATTCTACATCAGTGAACACTTTACCTGTAGGTGTCCAAGCTTTTCTCATTTGATTTATTTTAGATTTAGATTTTGAACGCACATTCACATCATTCACAAAATCAATAAGACACATATCATGATTAGCATCAAAAAAACGATTGTTACAAATAGCACACATAGATTCAAACTTAGCATTTTCATAGAATGCTTAACAAGTGTATTACTAATAGGTTCAGAAACAGAATTCATCTTATTCAAACTAGATTTAACTTTCCTAAGTGGTCTTTTACTTTATTCTTCTGATTGCTACTTGGTGGTCGCGTGATCCTATTATTATTTGTATTTCCTGAAGGCTTTGATCCGCTAGCACTAGTAGTAGGTTTTACTCTTGTAGAAGTCAACAAAGGCTTGTTAGAATCTTTGGTTTTAAGAGAATCAGTCTACTTGGAAATATTGCTTGGAGATGTGATAGGTTCAGTAAATCTAACTCTTTTGTCCTTGTTCATTGGTGTGATAACAACTGACTTCCCACTTGGTTTTGGTGAACTAGGGCATGTCTGAGAGACATAGAATAACAATTCCTAAACATGTTTTGTAAACATGTAAGCAGATTCTAATAGAGGTTCACTAGGATTCTGTATTTTAGCGCTTTCTACAAATCCATGAAGAGTGTCAGTATATTCTTTAGTCTTCTCAATGTAAACCTCATGAGCATCCCTATTGTTCTTAAGCCTAGGAGAAATATGTTCTATGTCAAGCTTGAACATTCCATGAGCAACAGTGTTAGTAGGTTTTGAAACTGCAGTATTGGCAACATATTTCCCTTTAAGTTTCCTTAATTCATTTTTTAATGCTGTAATAGCAAAAACCTTTTCTTGAAGTTGAGCATTTAAATCTAAATTTTTAACAGATTTTGCATTAATTTGAGCAATTAAAGAGTCACAATGTTCTTTTGATTAAACACGCATCTTTATAATTGAGTCAAATTGGTCTTTGTAATTTTGATTTCAAATGCTCTCGTTCTTTTCTCAAATTTTCATTTTCCAAAAGTAATTTTGCCACACTATGTTCCAGTTCAACGTTGATTGTTTCAATCTCATCAATATTTTTCTTTACATTTTCCACACTATCTTTTCCACTCAAAGATTTAATTATTTCCTTCAACTTTCTTATGACCGTGTCATCTCTTGTGATTGAGCTTTGAATTCATTTATTTCAAATAATTGATTAAATGTGGGAGCATTTAGGTTTTCACCAGAATTTTCCCTTTGAAAAATCTCTTGATTAAGTTGAGTTGCTAATTCCAACAAAATGCAATGCTTTTCTAAATTTGAATAACTTTTGACAAGTTTATCGTAAGCCTCTTTTTCAATGAAATCTTTCTTTTTGAGAAGATCAGTTTCAAGTTCTAGACACTTACTACAATCATTCACACATGACTTTTTCACATCAAGAATATCCACAGAATTTGCAACAATATGCACAATTTCTTGAGACATGATTTGGTTTAAGAGTTGATCATTATCAATCCTAAGTTGTTTGATTTGAATTTTAAAAACGTTCTTGTCTACAGAAAACTAATCAACAGCAGCCTCCATTTGGTTAAAAACAGTTTGAACTTCAGTAATTTCATCTAGAAGAGTTTTATCAAACAAATTAAATGTGTCTTTTAAAACTTTTAAAAATGGAATTATTTCAGTTACAAAACACTCTTTTGTATGTTCAAAACACCAAGACCCCGCAGTAATAGCATCAGATGTTAGTCTCTTTTTCACCACTTTGTCAAAATTGGCTAGTTGATATTTTAGCTTTTTAGGACTTTCATTGACCAAACTTACCTTAGGAAGCTGTTAGGAATATTTGTAATACTTAGTTTCTACTAGTAGGTATGTAGTTCCTACTGGTAGAGTAGTAGTTCCTGCTGGCAGGTATATAGTTCCTGCTGGTAAGGTTATTCTCATAGTTAGTACTGGTAGGCTAAGTTTAGTTCCTACCGGTAGAGTACTTAGTCCTGGTAGAGTCAAATAGTTATTCCAGGATAAGATATTAGTTTGTTAGAGATGAGGATATGCATGAGCTAAATAAGGAAGATATTCATGCATATCAATCTCACGCGTTTTTAGTAAATGCTGATTTAGTTTCCTAATTATTTAGTCAACCATATTAAATACATTGACTAAGTATTTAATATAATTGTTGACTGGAATTAGTTTTTTTGTAACGTCTTATGGTCTCTATTATATAAAGAGACATAGACTCGTAGATTAGGGGAGTGACAAAACACAATCCTATTCTACTTATTCATTAATAGAAATCCATAGAAGGATCTTTTAGTTTTTATTAGTCTTGTTCTTCTTATTAGTTGTGTCTATATTCCGCGTAGACATTAGCTTTTAAAGCAAGAGTCTCTCTTGTGATTAGCTTGTGATTACATAGGTTAATCACCATCCTTAACAGGCAGTAAAGATCTATCTAGAGTGGGATCCAACAAAGCAAAATACAAAAATATAAAACTTCAAAAAGAAAATACAAAATCAGAAAATAGAAAATTTCCAAAAAGATTCTTCTCGACACTTTGTATCTCTCAAGCTCAGCGGTTAATGATTCATTTACCATTTTATTTGTCTGATTTTCCTTATCTAGATGAGCTACATGATCAATCATTTGTTCAACCAAAGATAGCACCAATAAATCATTAGGTGCAGAAGGATTAGTATCCAGAATAACCACATCTTGTGACTCTTGCAAATATTAAGAGTACAGAATGATATTACTACCACTATGTATCTCTGTTAGAATACGGAAAAAGTGTCGGTCACTACCAATATAGTTAGTCGTAGCTCGTAGTAAGTTGTAAGATTAAGTTAGAAAGCTAACCGGGCCAAAGTTACATTGTAAGCCCATACCACAAGCCCATGGACGGTTAGCTAGGCATATATAAACCCTCTCCATTGCTTGGAGAGGGTGTTGGTTGTTCATTTGTCACATTTTCACTTAAGCTAATATTATCATTTTTCTTTCTCTCTCTAAGTGTTCATCCAACCACCTCTCTCTCTCTAAAACTCTAAGTGAATCATTCCATATATGTGTTAAGATTATTCTACAATTGGTATCAAGAGCCATGGGGTGTTTGTGTAGGTTTTGTGTGTGTTTTATCTACTCGTTTTACTAGTGTTTTTTGTTCGAATCCATTCAAAAAGTTTTCACTTTTTGAGGGTTTAAAAACCATAAAGATCTTAACTTTCTTTCTTAGTTATCTTAGTATAGACTAGTAGTACAAGAAAATCTTTCAAAAACCATCAAAAACATCATCTTTTTGGTTAAAAAGAGGGTTTTGTACCAAGAATCTTGATTTCAAAATTTTCGTGTCAAAAACGTTAAAGTTTATGTTTTTAAGGTTCTAATAGTCTTAGATAGTTATGAAGTACAAGAAAAATCGGGTAAAAACGTCAAAAAGTGATTCTTTTTAAGATTTTTGATTTTGTGTTCGTAGTGTATTGGCGATCTATACGTGTCTATAGGGGACATCAGGATCTATACGTGTCAATGCTCAGGCGAACTATAAATCATTTCTCTATGGTGATCTATACTTGTTCACTTGGTCAGGTGATCTTATACCATTCCTTTCAGGCGATCTATACCTCATTTTGAACAGGCGTTTGTTTACCTGTATATTTTGCCAAAGGCGATTTATTACATCTGTTTTAACAAAGGTGATTTATACATCATAATCTGTGAAGGCGATTTATATATCAGTTTTAACAAAGGCGGTTTATACATCATAATCTGTGAAGGCGATTTATACATCTGGTTAACAAAGGCAATTTATACATCCTAATTTGTGAAGGCGATTTATACATCTGTTTTAACAAATGTGATTTATACATCCTAATTTGTGAAGGCGATTTATACATCTGTTTTAACAAAGGCGATTTATACTTCCAATTTTGTGAAGGCGATCTATACATTCGTTTAACAAAGAAGATTTATACGTTTTTCATGGGTGAACTATACACGTTTGTTAAGTAAATTATACGGTTGTTCTTTAATTTGTAAAATCCCGTGAATATTCGATTTCTCGGTTTTATCAAGAATTGTAAAATCATGTGTATTCCAAAAGACTCAACTTCATTAATCAATACTCACTTTAACACAAAAACCATCCATCAATGTACGATCATTTTAATGTACCACATTGAAAATTGGATCCCATATGATCCCTTCACTTGGACAAAAGAATACTCTTGCTGAGTACATGATACTCTCTGGTGCTGACAATCGTCCACTTATGTTGGAAAAGACCTGTATGATTTCTTGAAAACGTCAATGGATTTATACATGCAAATAGAGAGCACGGAAGAATGATACTTGAATCAGTTGAAAATGGTCCTCTCATTTGGCCTACAGTTGAAGACAATGGAGTGATCAGAATGAAGAAATATGGTATGAATTATATGTTGTGAGAAATTTAAGCTGATTGTGATATGAAAGATGACCAATATCATTCTTCAAGGTCTTCCTGCTGATATCTATTCACTTGTGAATCATCACAGAGTTGCTAAAGATTTATGGGAGAGAGTTCAGTTACTAATGCAAGGTACCTCTTTAACAAAGCAGGAAAGAGAGTGTAAGCTGTATGATGCATTTGATAAGTTTACTCACATCAAGGGGGAATCACTTCATACGTATTACTTGCGATTTACTCAGCTGATTAATGAATGAAAATCTCAAGATGAAATTCGGAGTAATTTTAAGTATACCAAGTTCTCTAAACAATCTTCCACCTGATTGGAGTATGTTTGTGAACTGGTTGTCAAGCTTATTAAAGATTTGCATACCTCCAACTTTGATTCAACTTCATGCATTCATTTTGAAACAAACACAAACTCCTATGCAATTCATGTTCGTATTATGAGGAGAACGCAATCAAGATCCACTTGCATTCGTTGCAAATCAGCAGATGACACCACCTCACTTCAATACTTATCAATCATCTTACAAAAAAATTTCAACTACAATAATAATTTTCACCATCACATCATGCATCAATTCACCCAATCTAAATTACTCATCTCATTATCCAGCACAAAACTCAATTCCAATCATTATCCATTCCACCATCACAACACATATCTGTCTCAAAGAATCATCAAACTTTACTATCCACTAAGTAATTCCACAAGTTGCTTTATCAATTCCTCCTCAGGATCCTACACAAATTCTTTGTACTGAGTAAACTTTGTAGACTCAGGTTTTGCTGTTCCTGTGTTTTCTCCTGGAGATGATCCAATTGCTTGTCTTAATAAAGCAATGGCTTTTCTAACGCTGTAGCTTCTTCAAGGTTTCCTTCTACCAATAATCAACTCAGAACTTTCATCTCTCTCTTTTCCTCCTCCTCTCGTTGTGTTGTTGAGAGAGAATGGAAGTTTTGAGTTGATTTATTGGTAGTTTAGTAGGATACTTGAAAGAAGTTACAGCGTTAGAAAAGCCATTGCTTTTATTAAGGAAGAAATTGGATTCATTCTCCAGGAGAGAAAACAAAGGAATAAGGAAGGAACAGCAAAATAAAATCCTGAGTCTACAAATGGTGACTCAGTCATAAGTTGTGTAGGAGCTTGAGGTGATTGATAAGCAACTTGTGGAATTACTTGTGGAATAGTTAAGGTTTGATGATTCATTTGAGACTGATATGTGTGTGATGGTGGAATGGATGAATGATTGAATTGAGTTTCGTGATGGATAATGAGATGTGTAATGTGATTTTGGGTGCGAATTGATGAATGATGTGATGGTATTGAAAATTATATTGTAGTTGAAACTTTTTTGTAAGTTTGACTTGTTAGTATTGAAGTGAGGGTGGTTGTCAATTGCTTGATTTGCAACGATTGCTTAGTGGATTTTTGATGCGTTCACTATAATTCGTACTTCTTTTGACCATGGTGTTCTTTTGGTTGTTCAAGTATGATATGAAGTCTTGATCAATTGGATGTATGGCAAATCTCTTAATAAGTCTTCGTCTTCAGTCACAAATTTATCATTCAGGTGGAATGAGATTGTTTAAGAACTTGAGTATTTATCTTAAAAATTCTCCATTTTTCTCTTGTAGATGTTCATGTCATTAATCAGCTGAGTTAGTAAATCACAAGTATATAGTCTGAAGGATTCCCCTTTTTTGTGAGTAATAATTTTCAATGCATCATTCAACTTACACTCTCTTCTCCTGTTTTGTTAAAGAGTTACCTTTATTTGTAATGAACTCTCTCCCATAAATCTTTAGCAACTCTGTGAGATTCACAAGTGAATAGATATCAGCAGGAAGGACCTTTGAAGAATGATATTGGTCGCTTTCATATCACAATCAGCTTAAAATTTCTCAGCAACAGATAATGTCAGCATATTCTTCGTTCTGACTACACTACATTGTCTTTCAACTGTAGGACAAATGAGAGGACCATTTTCAACTGATTAAGGTTTCTTTCTTCCGTGCTCTCTATTTTGCATGAATAATTTACATTTGACTTTTTCAAGGATATCATAAGGTCCTTTGTCCAACATAGGTGGTCGAGTGTCATCTACACAGAGAGTATCATGTACTCAGCAAGAGTATTCTTTTGTCCAAGTGAAATCATTGGATCCATTTCAATGTGATAAGATTAAAATGATCGAACAGTGATTGGAGGTTGTTGTGTTAAAGTGAGTATTGATTAATGAAGTTGAGTCTTTTGGAATACACGAGATTTTACAATTCTTTGATATAAACGTGAAAAATTGAATATTTCAGGATTTTACAATTAAAGAAAATACCGTATAATTTAACTTAACACGTGTATTAGGTCACCTTGAAAAAAGTATAATCTTCTTTGTTAAAGAAATGTATAGATCGCCTTCACAATTGAAGAAAAATTCGCCATTTGGTTAAATAACAGATGTATAAATCGCCTTCACCAAAAAATTTTTAGGGGGTTTTTTTTTTTTTTTTTGGATGTATAAATCAACATTTGTTAAAACAGATGTATAAATCGCCTTCACAAATTAGGATGTATAAATTGCCTTTGTTAACCAGATGTATAAATCGCCTTCACAGATTATGATGTATAAATCGCCTTTGTTAAAACTGATATATAAATCGCCTTCACAGATTATGATGTATAAATCACCTTTGTTAAAACAGATGTATAAATCGCCTTTGCAAAATTACAGGTATAAATCGCCTGTTCAAATTGAGGTATAGATCGCCTGAAGGAATGGTATAGATCACCTGGACAAACGTGAACAAGTATAAGATCACTATAGGAAATGATGTATAAATCGTCTGAGCAATTGAACACGTATAGATCGCCTATAGACACGTATAGATCGCCCAATACACTACGAAACTCAAAAATCAAAAATCTTAAAAAGACTCACTTTTTGACGTTTTTACCCGATTTTTCTTGTACTTCATAACTATCTAAGACTATTAGAACCTTAAAAACATAAACTTTAACGTTTTTGACACGAAAATTTTGAAATCAAGATTCTTGGTACAAAACCCTCTTTTTAACCAAAAAGATGATGTTTTTGATGGTTTTTGAAAGATTTTCTTGTACTTCTAGTCTATACTAAGATAAATAAGAAAGAAAGTTAAGATCTTTATGGTTTTTAAACCCTCAAAAAGTGAAAACTTTTTGAATGGATTCGAACCAAAAACACTAGTAAAACGAGTAGATAAAACGCACACAAAACCTACACAAACACCCCATGGCTCTTGATACCAATTGTAGAATAATTTAACACAATTATGGAATGATTCACTTATTAGTTTGTAGATGAGATGAGAAGGTGTTGATAAACACTTAGAGAGAGAAAGAAGATGATAATATTAGCTTAGTGAAATGTGACAAATGAACAACCAACACCCTCTCCAAGCAATGGAGAGGGTTTATATGTGCATAATCTAACCGTTCCATGGGACTTATGTATCATTGGGGTTATACAAATGTAACTTTGGCCCGATTAGCATTTTTCTAACTTAATATTACAAACACTATACGAGCTACAAAACTAACTATATGGTAGTCCGGGGACGACACTTTTCCGTTTTTTAACAGAGATAATAGTGATTAGTAATTTCATTCTGTACTCTTAATATTTTGCAAGAGTCACAAGTTGTGGTTTATTCGGGATACTCTAATCCTTCTGCACCTAATGATTTATTGTGTATCTTAGGATGAACAAATGATTGATCATGGAGACTCATCTAGATAGGAAAATCAGGACAAATAAATGGTTAATGAATCAATTAACCGTGGGAGCTTTGAGAGACACAAAGAACGATAAATCGCCATTTTTTGAACATATAGACTTAACTGTAGAATTTGAATTATGAAAGGGAAAAAATTAATAGATTCTCAAATGGATGATTTATAATTCGGATAGGAAATGCAAAGCTTGCGGTTTTCGCAAGAGATCGGTACAACTTAAGAAACTTATTTAAATAATGTCAAAGAAGAAAAGGAGAGAAAGTCTTTATCAAAAAATTTAATGTTTTCAAAAACATAATTAAAGGATTAAAAGAGGTCCTAATTACATTGTCAAGGAAATTGTTATTTGGAAAAAAAACCTAAATAAAGTATCTGGAGAATATTATTTGTAAGATGTATCGATCACGCAAATCAATGCAATTTGCTTTATGCTAACGAAACCATAAGTTTTTTTACGATGCACCCACAAAACAATGCTCTTTGGTTATCAATATTCAGTTCCATTTAAAAAAGCTCAAACGGATTCTCAACCAACTTTATATGATGGTAGTGTTATTGCTAAAGAACAAGCTGTGATTTTTGTGATTGATGATGAATGAGAATTGATTTTGGAAGAACTAGAGTTCGATCAAAGATGCTCTTTTGTCAAACAAAATGATCCAATTTATATAGAAAGACATATTATGTTTTCTCCAATTGCTCTATTAAAAAATTATATAATAAGTTTTTGGAAACGTTTCTTTGTCTCACTCAAAAAGAATTTGTCTGCAGAACTGACTTTCTGATATTTTTTTTAAAACATTCATTCCCTTTTCGTAAAAACACCAGTTAAGTCACATACACTTTTTAGATTCAAAGCTCCTAGTGAACTTCCTAAGGTAAGTTTGGTAAATGAAAGTCTTAAAAAGCTAAAATATCAACTGGCTAATTTTGACAAAGTGGTGAAAAAGAGACTAACATATGATGCTATGTATTTGTACTGTGGGTTCTTAGGGTTCTTGTTTGAAAACACAAAAAAGTGTTTTGTATACCTAAAATATTTCCATTTTTAACAGTTTTAAAAGGACACATTTAATGCGTATTGAATTAATACTCTTCTAGATGAAATTACTTGAAAGTCTCAATTTTTTTAACCAATTGGTGGTGCTGTGATCAGTGTTCTGTAGACAAGAACGTTTAGGATTGGATAATGATCAAAACTTTGAACCAAATACCCACCGTCTCAGAATTGTGCATATTGTTGGTGAAATTCTATGGATATTCTTGATAGGGAAATATAATTCATGTGTGTAATGATTGTAGTAAGTGTCTAGAACTTGAGGGGAACTTGTTCAGTTCTCAAAATGAAAGGTTTTCATTGAACATGAGGGATTACGTTAAATTGTCAAGAGTTTTCAAACTTTAAAAGCATTGCATTTCGTTTGGAATTAGCAACTCAAATTATTCATAGAGATGTTTTCAAAGAGAAAATTCTGGTGAAATCATAAAATGCTTCCAACATTTTTAATCAATTATTTGATTAAAAATGAAATGAGAGCTCTAGTCAGGTACAAAAGAAGGACATGGTTATATGAAAGTTTGAAGGAAAGAATAAGGAATTAATCTTTGAGTGGAATAGATAGTGTTAAGAAAATATAAAGAAAGACATTGATGAGATTGAAACAATCAACTTGAAACTGGAAACTTAGTTGTGGCAAAATACTTGGAGAAAATGAGAATTTGCAAAATAAGACTTGAGAGCATTGAATATCTCATTTTACCAAAGTCAATTTGAGCTTCAAATTTGAAAGACACTGTGTTCAATCAAAAGAACATTGTGAACTCTTTAGTTGCCTCATATCTAATGCAAAAGTTGTTAATAAAAATTCAGATTTAACCTTGCTCAACTTCAGAAAAAAGGTTTTTGCTATTACATCATTGAAATAATGGGAATTAAGGAAACTTAAGGGAAAAAATGTTGTCTATACTGTCGGTTTCAAAAACTAATGCCACTATTGGCTCCAGGAAATGTTTTCAAGCTTGACATAGAAACTATTTCTTGTAGGCTTAAAGAACAATAGAGATGATCATGAGGTTAACAGTGAGATAGACTTTATATATATACTGACACCTCTTCTTGGATTTGTAGAAGAAAGCGCTTAGAATACAGAATCAGTGAACCTCTATTTAGAATCTGCCTTGCATGTTTACAAACATGTTCCGGAATTGTTAGTCTTTGTCTCTCAGACATTTGCTTAGTTTACCAAAAACTAGTGGGAAGTTAGTGCTGCACACCGTCAATGAACAAAGACCAAAAGGTGTTAGATTTTTGTGACACGTCCAATCATCAAACAATATTCCTAAGTAGACTAATTCTCTTAAAACCAAATATTCTAAACAAGCCTTTGTTGACTTCTACAAGAGTAAAGGTTATAACCTACTAGTAGTGCTAGCAGGATCAAAAGGCCTTCAAGGAATTTTAAACAAAAAATATAAAAAAGAACAACTTGATCACGCGACCAAACCACCAAGTAGCAATCAGAAGAATAAAGTAGAAGACCACTCTAGGAAAGTTAAATCTAGTTGAATAAGATGAATTTTGTTTCTAAACCTATCAGTAAGCACTTGTTAAGCATTCTGTGGAGAAATGCTAAGTTTGAATCCTATTTGTGCTATCTGTAACATATGTCTTGTTTGATGTTAATCATGGAATTTATGTTGTATTGATTTTGGTAAATAATGTGAATATGTGCGTTCGGAATCTATAATCTTAATAAATAAAATGAGAAATGTTAGGTAAGCATACGGGTAAAGTGTTCACTGCTGTAGGATATAAGTGGAAACCAACAGGAAGATCTTTCACTATAGTTGGTAACTCGTGCCCTTTAACTAGGATCACTCCCAAGAAAATAGTGCATCTTAAGGATAACCTCTTATAAGTCAGATTTGTGAAACACCAAAAAACAGTGAGTAAAGTCTATAGTAGGAAGACCAAACAAATAATAAATCAGTAGGTTTCGAGTTAAATAAAAAAAAAAAGCTATGATTATAGAATCTAAAATTGTTACAACCTCAGAATACCCACTCATTTGTGGGGGGTATCCTCTGCTACAGATGTTCATCTTACTTCTTCTCTTGTCATGATTTGGTTGTCCAGATACGTCCCTTATAGTTTCTGGAATCCGAATGTTCAGAAATTATGACAGGGAAACCGCTCTCTGCTCTTGAACTTGTTAGTAAATTTTTTATGGGAATTTCATTTCGAAAGACCAAGTTGCAAAGATATTGGGGGTTATGGTGACTATCAGCAGGGGAACGTATTATATTAAGGGGTGTAATATGTTAAGGGGAATTAGACTAAACTTGTTTTCTGTTGGACGTTTTTGACGTGGATTATGGTGTTGCATTTCGGAAATAAAAAAACCAATTTCTTTTATTCAGGAATTTAGAAAGTGTTGGTATACTTTCAGGCTCACCGAGACCACAAATTTTGTACACAATTTCTCTTGATGGACATTGCTAATGACTTCCTTCGATTTTCTTCTATCAAAAGTTCTAAGGTCTTAGAGATGGTTTATGGCATTCGTCGTTTATCGCATCTCAACTTCGGTACTATTTATCAAGCTTAGCCAAAGATGGTCTTCTAGCTTGAGGTATTCTAAAGATAAAATTTCAGTAGAAGTCTTAGGTGTTTAGCATTGTTATCGTGCATAAGAAAAGCAAGAATCCTTTCATCAACCCAAAGCTAATGACATTAACCTAAGAGATACACTATATTCTTTTGCATATGGATTTTGTGGCCTGATGCGTGTCGTTATGTGGAGATCATTAACAGGAAGAGAAATGGTTATTTTTGGTATATTATGTCGGTTTTAACTCTCGATTTTATACTTGGGTTTAAAATTTTGAGATCAAAGGATTTTATTAAGCTCCTGATTGCTTTATCATTCAAATGCATCAAAAAATATTTCAGTTGCCGTTGTAGATGCCACTGTCGTAATGTTTAGAACAGATTAATGGAAACTGAATTTTCATTCCAAACTCTTCGTGGATTTTTTTATGTAAAAATGCCAGTATTTTCGCATTCAAACTTCTGTTGTCGCATCCCTCTACAGAACAGAGTTGTCGATCGAAAGACGGACCGAACTTCTTTGTGGAAGCTTCTCGCTCTATGTTTTCTTTTTCAAAAAGCTCATTTTGTTTCTATGGGCCGATCGACGAAGCTAATAAAACCGACTTTGTCTATACCCAAATACCCGTTCTTCTGTTTGCCTCCTGATACAAACACAAAACTCCATATGAGCTGATGCAACGACAAGAAGTCGGATTATCAATTTTTTCATGTCTTTGGTTTCACTATGTGATCCAAACCAATGTTAGTGAGGATTTGGGTTTGTTAAACTAATTGCAAAGGCCCCGATATGGTATTTTTCGTTGGTTACGCAGCCAGCAAAGAAAAGCTTTTCAGTGTCTTATCAACAAGGGAGAGAACATGGAAAATTATGGTAAAATATTCATGTGACGTTTCGTTGAGCTGTATGCAACAATGGCTTTCTGCAAACTATTCGGTTATGACCAGGGTCTTGGGCGTAAAGTAATTACTCCTGCACATTCCTGTTCAGGACTTGTTCCATTAACAATTTTTCCTCAACAACCTTGTAA
Organism: Tanacetum coccineum; assembly: GCA_026074375.1. Classification (NCBI taxonomy): domain Eukaryota; kingdom Viridiplantae; phylum Streptophyta; class Magnoliopsida; order Asterales; family Asteraceae; genus Tanacetum; species Tanacetum coccineum. The sequence goes on along the minus strand of BQNB010006720.1, from coordinate 57,150 downwards.
TCCACCATAATAGTGAGATGATTGGGATTGTTTGTTACAAACCCCTTGGTCTGATGAATACTTCAATTCCTCTAAACCTATACTGTCTCTCCAATCTAGTAGGGTTGCTGCACAAGAGCTGTGGTATAGACCGATTCATTGTGTTGTTCTACCTCCATTGACCATGATCATCTTCATCTAAGTATCCCCATCAAAACATAAGAACCATGATCATTTCTTATTTATTTTCTCAAGGTGTTGAAGATTCACCAAAAAATAACCCACTTATTTCTGATGATCCTCTTCATAAATTTTTTCTTAAAGACTCGTTCGCACACGGATGTACTCTAATGTGAGACCATCCCACTATACTATCTTAAATTATTGGCTAGTGGACTCTAAGGGATCTCATTAGCAAATGTAATCGGTGATCCTTCTCGCTCAATCTTCCACCAGAAAGCAAACTCAAAAATACTGACGTCAGGTGGTTGTTATTTTGATTGCCTTCCTAATTCTGTTTAGAACAACAAGAACTTCAAACATGCAATGACCGAACCATTTATGGATCGTTGCAGTGCAAGAAGTATTTAATGAATTTTTTAAAGACTACTAAGTTTGGGAATTGGTGTCATCTTTTTCTTACCACTTGTCGTGTTCCTAGATTAAGTCTGTTGATCAAACTTATAATAGATTTTTATAAGGTCAAGACAGACGATTTGTGGATAAGGTACTAAAGAAGAATAAGGTAGTAGATTTGTGGCTCAGGAGTTCAGGAGAAAGGGAGGGAATCGATTTCGATGGAATCATGTGCAACCAGTTGACAAGAAATTGAGGCCATCTGTATCTTCGTAGCAAAATGCAGACACCAAGTAATTTGAAGTTCTTCCAAATGGAAGTTTCAAAACGGTACTTTCTCTAAAATTGGCTGTAGTCTCAAAGAACGAGTTAATATGTTTTCTCAAACCAGAAAGGATTTGTGATCAGAATACACCATCGCATGTGTACAAAGCTCAAAAATGTCCCTACTGACTCTCAAACAAGCACCCGTGCATTGGTACGCCATGCTGTCAAGTTTCCTTATTTCCAACATTTTCTCTAAAGGTGCAGTTGATCCAAAATTCTTCATACTCGAAATGAGAATGCAAGGGAAAAACTAATTACTGGTACAAATTTTTTGTTTGTCGATATAATATTTGCATTCACTTAATACTGCTTTGTGTAATGTAGTGTACTAATCAGATTTGACACTAGTTCAAGTTGTCAATGATGGCGGCAAGATTTCATTCTTTGTAGGATTTACAAATAACTTATCATACGTCCCAGATGCATCTTCTACACCCAATCAAAATAGGCTTCTGAAATTATTAAAAAATATGGTTTGCTAACTAGTGATTCTGTAGACACACCTATGGTGGAAAAGAATAAACTGGATGAAGATTTACGGGTGACACATGTTGATGCTACACTTTACCATAGCATGATTGGATCCCTCGTGTATCTGGACATCCAATAGACAGGGCCTGTATTTAGGCAGTCTGGCTTATGTGCCCGGTATTACAAGCATAAGGCCTTACCGAAAGAAAAAAAAAAAAAAATAGAAAAAAGCAACTTAAATGCGGCTTTAGCGGATCTTTCAATACCTAAAGGGAACCATTAACATGGGTCTCTAGTACTCGAAGGATACCGATATGTCTCTATGCATATTTTTAAACGGAGATGGTCTTGTCGGCTAGCCTTGTAGATGGTGTCAGGACACTAGACGAGGGTGGGTACATCAGGAAGCGCTCAATTCTTAGGGTGATAAAACTTGTTAGCTGGTCTTCCATGAAGCAAACAAGACCACTGCGATTTCGTGTTATAGAGGCCTGAATATATTGGTTATCTGGGGGTCGGTTGTGCCTCAACTTTCCAAATCTAGGGATTTCAGCGATCCTCAGCTAACAGACTACGGGTTTAACATTCTTTAGATTCCTTGTACTGGGACAACAAAAAGTGCTAATTGCTCTATGCTTGCAACATCGTTCAACACTCTAGAGCACAGCCACATTGAGGATGTTCTGCATACCATTTTATAAAGACAGGCAAGTGGAGATATGGAATAGTGGAAACTTATTCTTTGTTCGGACGGTAATATCAACTGGCTGAAATCCTTCACCAAAAAGTTGCAAGAGGAAAAGTTGCAATCCTTCTTGATCGAAAAAAAAGGCTGGGGGTATGAGAAGATGTGCTACAGAAGATAACGCTTATATTAAAAACGTCTGACAAAGGAGGGAAGACGATTAATTATGGGTAACTCGTTGAAAATATCCTGTGTATTATATGTAATATATAAGGGGAAAAATCAGAAAAAAACCAAAAAAAAAAAGATATTCGATTGATATATATTTTTCAAAAAAGAATATATATAAAAAATATTAAAATCATAAAAATAAAATACTAATTAAAAAAAATACAAAAATATAACAAAAATTAGTTTTCATGTCAGGGTTTTAGAATTCGATTAATATTATCGGCCCTCATATGCAATCATAATAAGGGTACAAAATCTTTAAATAAAGTTCGGCTCGAATAGAAAATATGTAATTATGGCTTGCTATTGATTTCAAGATTGCATCACGGAGTGTGGCGTCTTCAAATTTAAGGACAAGTTTTTCGTCAAAAAGAAAACTTGAAGCCTCACAACCGGGAAATTCATTTTTTCTCGGGGGAATGAAATTACTTCATATTCATTCTAAGGCTTGTGTTTACTTTGCAACACCATACCCCGTGATTCCTATATCATTTAAAGTGTCGTGTCAGTGCATTATTTATGGTAAAAATAAGAGAAATCTTTTTTGTTTGTATGGTCTGTTTTGTTTTTTTTAAGAAAAATAATTAAAAAATAGCAGTTTTTCATCTGAAAAGATTTTAAAAAAAAGTTTATATCACTCAAAATGTCTATAACTCTTTAAATAGAAAACGGGTATATTATATGAGAGGGAGAATAGAAATTGTATATTTCTCTGCTAAAAGGATTTTTTTTAAAATGTCTCACTCGCGGGAATATAATGGATAAAAGGTTTAACATTAAACGGGAATTATCAATTAAAGGGTGTTCAATGTATTTGTTAACTCAAAAACGTGACTTAGGATGTTACTGGATTATTCTTAGGGAATAAAATGGCAAAATTAGGACTTAGATTCCTAGTTATAATTTAAGGGGTAAAGATGTCAGTTTATTAATAGATGAAAACTTAGTTATAAGATAAAATCAAAATAGAAAACGACGTTAGACCACCAAGGTCCAATTCTTGCCTAATTATCCATGACTTGGTCCAGGTTAATAAATGAGTCTCTACACATTTCGCTCACATCACATTCTTATTTAAAATCCTTAAACACTCCTTATATACTCTCGCGTCAATTTGCTCCCTCATAGCTGGAAAAATCAAAGAAACTTTGTTTTTTAATGCAAAGGTACATTAACTACTGTTCCCTAATACATTTCTCATTCCACTATTGGCAAAAATTAATTCAGGTTAAAACTCCTTTTATTCACTCGTAATCAGTTAAAAACGGATTAAGGTTCATAATTTAAAAGTTGTAGTTTTTGTCTAGTTAGTTGAGGGTTTTGTGCGTTAGGGTGCGATTAAGGTGTGTTAGAAATAGTTTTTGATATATCTCAATCATTGGTGAGATACGTTGATTTTTCAAGGATGAATAAAGCGAAACATATGTTCTTGAGTGGAACAGTTGTAGGTTTGCATTTAGAATCATCATATAACCACTTTATGCTATTAAAACACTGCTATGCTTCCTTTGATCGTGTTTACTTGGAAACTTTGATTAATAGGTGCGTTGGTTTGGAAATAGTATAAGTGTGCTTGTTTTGATGGTTAAATTGTGTTTATGAACTAATGTAGGCCCCCTAAGTACTTAGTATTTGTCCTAAATGGTTCTTAACATGTCTGCCATGTGTTTCCTCCCTATATGTGCTCGAATTAGAATTAGCATGCTTAAAAAAGGTTGTTTAATCTTATGGTTTGTGATTCTGTGATGTTATTGCTTGTATAATGATGATTGTTAGAACTCTTAAAGGTTTTTAATGATTATAAAACTTGAATTAAGTAACTTTGAATTGAAGCGAAACATATGTTTTGCTTGATATTGATATGCAAAAAAAAACATGTTTTATGAGGGAACATGTGCTTCATTCATTCCAAGAGAAAAAGGTTTACCTCTTTCCAAGTGGTGAAAATATGTAAGTCAGTTCTTAGCAAAAACATATAAGGTTCATTCCTGAGTGAAAATATGTTTTGTCCTTGTTTTGACGCGATAAACTTGTTTGTAAGATGAAACATGTCTACAGGTTCACATTTCAAACGAAATATACAAAATACGAATAAAAAACTCTGCCCTAAAGTTTAAATTTGTTGTAATAGTCAATGTAATTGGTCAGGTTTCATATACTTGACATGTGTTACTTGCTATTATTGTATTATACTGTCCTATATGCAGATGTGTGTCCTAAGCTCCCTTGGATCTGTCATGTTGACTACTTTGAGTTGACTTTTGACTATTGACCTTAGTTGACTTATTCATTGAGTGTTTGTAATTTATAATGTATTGCTTGAAAACCTAATCTAGTTTTATCATTATCATTTTGTGACAACCATAAATTGAGCAAGGTTAGTCAAATCGTTAGTGTTGCTTAGGTGCCTGTTTGTATTGTCCATGTGGTTTATGTGATTTGATGTGTTTACTGTGTGTTTTAAGATGTGTTTATGATAAGGTATTTGGTAATCAAGTCTATTGAGTGTGATTCATCTCAATGAGATTGTTATGGGTGGTGGAATTGGTTGAATTCATTTCGTTCACTTTTGTACGTTACACAGGTGACAAGAAAATAATTAGTTGAGATTTGAGACATTTCCATGTATTTAAAATGTGTAAGTATTATTACGTATACGTATTTTTTGTGTTAGTTAATTTAAGATAAGATTTAGGGTTTTTGAGGGTTAGTTATTAATAGCAAGGAGAATGAGTTTATTTGATGGGTAAGAAATTCATTGTAATAACTTTATAGTGTAATGGAAGATTTGTTTTTTTGAACTTTGGGTCGGGGTATTTTGAGGGTATTGTTTTGGTTAATATGTGGGATGCATAGGTGATGAATTAAAAATGAGAAGGTTGTCATTTGTAAGAAAATGAGTTGATTAAAATAAGAGAGTTTTTGGTATAAACTTTCAATATATAGAAAGTGAATTTGGAAATGAAAGTTATTTTTAGAAGTAGTTTTCATAGCAAATGGTTTTTTTTTATACATGATTAGCTTAGGTTTTTATGAAATACTTAAGTATAAAGATAATTAACTTAATATTAAAAGAAAGAACATAAAAAAAAGTATTTTTTAGGACATATGAATAGTATAATACGAAGATTGAAAAGAAAAAAAAGAAAGAGTTTTGAATTGAGAAACAAATTTGTATATTAGAGTTATTAGGGATTTCCGTGTGGACCCTATAAAAATAAATACCTAAACTAATCCCAAACCCTTCCTTTATTATTTTGGGCCGATCCAAGGATGAGAAAAATAGAAAGCTAGGGTTTTCTTTTGCTAAGGTAAATTTTCTAGCTGTTCAATTCTTGTTTTAATTTTTTCAATTCTTAGTAATCCTACTTGATGGATTAGGGTATATAATTTTCAGGGTTTAGAAAATTAGGGCCTTTAATTTTCTGGAAGTTATAGTTTAATGATGATTGGTTGATCATTAGTTTAATGGGTTACGTGTTTTTGATTCATGCGTTGGGTTTTACATGGTCCGAATTAAGTGTTTTAATTCACTGCTGTAAGGTAAGGTTAGGCCAGTTTTGTTAATGAGCATAACTAATCATAAAATTATCGAACTAATAATTTACAACATACTGGAGGATTAACCTTCATTGAGTCTCTACTTTCCATAAACGTTGGCCTCTCCGTAAGTTTTTTTTATGGTCGGGGATTGCAAGTGGGTCAATGGGTTGTTACAAAATCAGTGTGTTAAAACTGGTGACGAATATTTCTGTTTTGGTTTTGATTTTTCTAAAAATACTTAGACATCTATTTAGAAGCTAAAAAGGACGTTGGTTTGAATAAAAAAAAGTTTTTTATTAGTTTCTATATTGTTGTGATCCCTGAATTTTTCATAAGCATAATACAAAAGGATGTATAAAGTTGTAGCTAGTGGGCAAGTGCCATATTTTAGAAGGTCAGATTACTGGACGAATTTTGGACACTTTGTGGATGAATGATTCTAAAGGGTATTTGAAATAAATAAAAAAAAAAAGGGGGTTAATGCTTTGGTGAGGAGCCTATGAGATAGTTCTTAGGGCATTTTTGTAGCATGATGAATTTTGTTTGAATCATAGGAGTTGCTTGATAGTAGTGCGTTTAAGACGTGTTGTAAGTGGTGTTAATAAATTAGGCTTTTAAAACCAGAAAGTGCCAAAAGTGTAGTATCAAAGTCTTAAATTGGCATAGGTAAGATGTGGGTTAAAGGTTTTTTTGTAAATAAGATTGGGAGCATTGGTTACTGATAGCTTAGATATCCATCATAGTTGAGGTTACATCATTTTGGGTTTGAATGCCTTAATTGATGGTAGCTCTATAAATGTGTTTAATTGTTTAGATCTTGTTCGTGAAGTTTTGTGGGAAGTTTTGTGGGATCCTTTTGGATGCTATAGCATCAGGTGAGTTTCATTGTCCCACTTTTAATATTTTTACATTGGGGATGTGGTAAATGATTGCAAAGATGTTTTTATTGTGCTTAATCGCTGCGATTATTTGGTTTTTTATTGAGGCATGAACGTGTATGTGGTTATTATATGTGGGTATGTTTAATGTTGTTATGTTTCTGTTGTGCTTCCGGTTGAGAGGTAGTGCTTCTACGTATTCCTATTCTAATTGGAGGATTGAAATAAATCCATTTCTGTGTGATTCCGGTTAGAGGGTAGTGCTTTTACCTATTCCAAATCTAATTGGAGGTTGAAAATAAGGTCCCATTTACTGTGTGTTTCCGGTTGTCGAATGGGGTAGTGACTCTTAACTCATTCTAAATCTAACTAGTGGGTTGAAATATACTCCTTTCTGTGTGGAATTCCGATCGAGGGAGGGGAGGGTATATGGATGACCAAGGTTTGTTATGTGGATACGTCTAGGGATACGTTCCGTACCCGTTATGATCGATTGTGGATTATTTGATAGCCTAAGTGATAACTAGCTTGAAATGGTTCTTTATGCCTATGATATGATATGATAATCGTAGCAAAATTATTTTTATTAATAGGTTTTTATTGGATGTACTTAAACCTTTGACTCTAACAACCGTTATGTTGAGGTTTTTAAAGCATCATTTTCATGTGAGCTTTATGGTGTTGCTAAGTGAGCGCAGGATTAGTGGCTAAGAATGAGAAAGTTTTATGATGCTTGGCAGTTTATTTTGCTTTCTGTTTTGAATAATTGTGGTTTGCATGAATTGTTTTGGTGATTAGGTTTTTTGCATGTCATTTATGGGGACGAGACCCTCTTTCATTTAATAAAGACACCATTAGGTTTTGGGTATTGTTTTATGACACTTTGTGTCTTTGCTTTTACTTATAGTTTTCACTTTTTAGTATTCTATATATAGACACCATGTGTAGTGATGATCCTATACCATTTCTTTGTTTACGCCTCGGGTTTCCGCCCCACCCCCCGCCTTGGCGGGGTGTGACAGACTTTGGTATCTGAGACGGCCTTTAGTCTATAGAGAACCAGGTGGTTGAGCTCTCTAGACCCGTTAGACCTATTAAGCACCCTCTATCAGGGACCACCTCTATAGTTGCATTTCTAGGGCTTCCCCCCACTTCATCAGCAAATCATTAATTGCCTTCTGTTGGTTCTGCCGCACTATATCGTATCGTCCTCAGCTATCCCTAAAAGGACTCGTTGCCCAATCATTCGTCTCTATGAGCCTGACCCCCCATTCTCTAACCGTATCACTATACTGCACTACCCTACCCCCGCTCTCACTTCTCTCTTAACTGTATGCGGGATCATTTCTCCTACGCTACCCCCTATTAACCCCCTTTTGGTATTGCTTTTTAGGAACTTGTCATTTCCACACCCCTATCCCCTAGCGACGACTATCGTTCGGGAGATGGCCGCTACCTACTAGTACCCCCGCGCCCCACGTTGGCGTGACTTTTGAGCCATGAGAGTATAATAAATTCTAACCCAGGCGAGGCCCCCCCAACAAGTTATATTTCTGTGTTCTACACCTTGATGACGTTGCTATAATCTGTGGATTGCCCTGTCTTTTTTTTGCCCCTGGTCGCATTGGTGACTTCTCCGCTTCCTTGTCTCCCCCCTTGGTCGATTGGCGATTTCGATGGTTCGTTTCGTTGGACTTATATGTTTGAGTCCTATTATTTGGGCCCTTTACTCTTATTAAGTGGCCATGTGGTAGTTGTGTGTTATCACTGTTGTCATTCCCGCCGCGCGTCTTGGACATGTAAGTCAAGCGTGTGCAAAAGGTGTTTTTTGCAATTATAATTTATGGCTCTTAATGCGAACATAAATTATATGGTCGGTCACATCACGTTTTATAGACTTATGACTTTTGTTTGCATTGATCATTGTTTCTTATATGTTTTATGTAAAAAGATGTAAGTCTGGATAGTTGTGGTAGATGGTAGTTTTGTTAGATGTGATGTGAGATCCCTTGTTGAGGGATGGTTGTGTGTTGAGAATTCCTCTAATCCGATTGGGCGATTATATTAGCGTTGGGTTTGCGTTGATGGTAAGGTTCCCTATCTCATTCTATACGTTTTGCGCGTTACATTCGGGATACTCGTTGTATTGTCGTCGCGTTCTTAGTTGGTTCGTTAGCTAGTTCGTATCGTTGTGAACGATATCTAATCGATGTGTTGGTATTCTGGGGTGCCTTATCTCGCGGAACTCCGGTGCTCTCTTCACGTTCTCCCCGCTCTTTTTTGCTCCGTTTTGCGTTTTGTTTTCCTTTGTCTAAGGTGATGACTACTTTTTGGTCTTGGTTCTTAGACCTCTTTGGTACTGGATATTCCGCCGTTCTCCCACATGCGCGTTCTCCGTCTTGGTCCCTCTCGCCAAGCGTTACCACCCTGTCGGGCCCCCCTGCGTACGTCGTTCCCAAGAGAAAACTTATACCTTTCTTTGTCATTGGTCCGATCACACCTTAACGGCTCATTTTGGGTAGTCTACTTCCCCTTGGCCCACTATCATCGATTCTCTATTCGTTGCAGAGTCCCTTCACCCACTATCTCACCGTTTCTCATACAGTATCTATCATTTTCGCTTCGTACGTACCGAAACCTATGCATATCTCGCTTTAGGTCCCCAGTCTTAAATAACCACCCGCTTCTCAAATCCAACTCACGCCTCCCCCCCCCCCCTTATTCCTACATCTAATCATCACCCCCTTGCACCACCACATCTTTGCTGACTTATAACCCATATTTTCCGATCTTTTACACTTACTCTACTAAACCATCGTACATTCTCACATAATGAAAGTTTATCCGGCATATAAAATCTTTCTCGCTTAAATCTCTTTAATTCTACTTATCTAACTTCTAAAATTTATTCGTGGCCCTATTATCACCTAAAGCGTCAGATAGATGCCTAGTCGTGGTGTTGTTCTATAACGAGATCTCCCCCGGTCCCCTCTCTCTAAGAGTTCTATGAAAGGAATACTATCAGCTACTCCTCCACTACACCAGATTGAGCGATTCCACCATATTATGATCCCGGTATCTTGTAACCAAAAGCGCATATTTCATTCCTCTGAGAACGATCTAATATGCGTCATGGACATAATCGACCGAGATCCATTATATTACCCTTCAGTTGCACTGTGTGTCTCGACTAAAACAAGCCAATCGTTAGCATATGAACGTCGAGCTGATCCCCAATAGGTCTGATAGAGTTTTAGTTACGTTCTCAGTACCCAACTCATGTCAAGACCATCCCTCTCCTTATCCCCATTCGTCTCCGGTTGACTCCCTTCCCGCCCACCTCTCCTTCTGGCCGATCAGTACAGTGCGCCAGAGTTTCTCTGCCGCCACAGCCGAGCTACAGACTCTACGTCACTCCCAATCGCAGCGCTGTAAGCTGTCCAAGTTTCCCGATAGAAGTAGTTTACTAACCACATCACGGCCCGCGCAGGTTTTGACGCTGAGTCTAGAGACCCCCTGAGACTTCAAGAGTCCAACCTAGTCCCTTGTGTCCGAAGTGACACAAGCTGCGACCCTGATCCCGAGATAGCCTCGCTACGACAAATAGCTCCTTCTCATTCTACACCGATGTCATCCACAGTTTCTCCGACATCGCTTCCAGAGTCAATCAATCGGACACAGAAGAGTCATACTCGAGAGTTCCACTGACCTCTGACAAGTGATCTAAGGCGCGCGTTGATGATGACCCATTAGGCTAGTAGACGATTCGCTCAATTAGCCTTGATTCGTACAACAGAGACACTTCAAGCGCGCCTCTGTAAACTAGGCTCTATTCGACACTCAACAGCAACGTGCTATTGTGTAAGACAAACTTAACACAACCTCTCGTCTGATGCTGCCCTCATCCTTACCTGGTCGCTCTGCTCTACAGAAGATGATAGTTCCTCTTAGCGATACCGAGTACCTATCATCAATCAAGTCAGAGTATGATAGATGACGTCTCTTATCGTAATATTACTTCCTCAGCATCGAGTTGTGATATCTTCGTCTCCTCATACCCTGTGATCATTCAACTACTGACATAACCTCAGATACCATTACCAGGCTATGAGTGAGCACACTGATGTCACCATCCTACCCCATCTTACGTGTCTTCTCTATAGCATAGTCATCTATTGACGGCGTAGTGCACTAGACTCAGTATGACACAACTAGCACCTGTACTCGATGTTATCTTATGAATCACTAAATCACGCTGTATCAAAACAGTTCAGCTCTCTCACTGATTGCATAACAGAGAGACATGATGTGATCGCGCACTCCGCGTGTCTATGATGGGATACATGTGTGAAAATGTGAACTATCCAGAGTCAAGCAGGCTAAGCTGTGTCGCCATCATGATGATGCAATACGCGTACGTTTTGCTCATCAGTGGGACGAAGAGGTTGTGGAGTCCCCCCCTGATCTGGTGTGGGTTTATATCATTCGTTTTGTGTGTGTAGATCCTGCTCCTGTAGACCCCTAGTTTAAGATCGTATCAAGCGCCAGAGTGAAGGAAGAAGGTGCCGTGATCAAATGTGTGTCCTCTAAGTATATTCTCCATGGCTGTGTCCTCATAATCATGGAAAGGAATTGTATAGACTGCAATGCCTCCTGTGTGATCTCGAAAACATTTTGCCGGTGTTTAAGAAACCTTGTGATTGCCGTCTCACCAATGTGTCTAGGTTTCTTATCACCGAGTGGATGAAGTCATCTGCATAGATGTCACTATGTCTTATGTCTCGCGCACCTGCGTAATGCGAGCATACGATCTCGTTCGATTTCATAGATCATCGTCACCGCGACCTATCTGTGTCACTCCTTTGTCGTAGATATTACATCTCACTCTAATGTGCCTGATTACCGCCTAGCCCCGGTGTCTTGTAGCCGGGTCATCGTGGTCTTTGTGCCGGGTCCTTAGAGTGCCAATGCTGTCTCAGCCGACTGTATTTAGAACCTGAGTCGCTAGAAAAGACCCTATCCTCCGTCCTGCACACTGGCATCATCTGCAATCTTCTCCCCTTTTGTATGGATCACCGAGATCCTCGAATTCTGAATTCTAAAGTGTGTGTCCGTACGAGTCGTCACCGTCTTGTTCGAGAGACATGTGGTTGCATCGAGTCGAGTGAGTCACTCTGATACGGCAATCGATGAGTGTACCTTTTGGTCACGGGAAGAGAGTGTGTACAACATATGTGTCTATCACTGTTCCGTCGGCTGTGAGCGATGACTCTATATGTGTCATGGATGTTTACTGTCAGATACATTGGTCGCATACGCGAATCGTGAGGTGCCGTGTAGTTACAAAGTGATGCCCTCCCGATATCTCTCGTGACCCTCAGATCTCTATCCCTGAGAACTAGAGCTTGCTGGCGACGAGTCTATGCAGTGTCAAGCTTCGTCCGTGGTGTATAGTACATTATGTATGCTCACATAGCTCAGATTCGACATCCTCCAGATTTTGTATATAGTACATCTCAATGTGACGTCTCACAGTATGGCATAATATAACTAAGGGAGTGATCTGCGTTGATTTCGTCCGCTCCCTCCTCACGTCACCCATCGTTCCAGACTCGTCGCAGTAGGTTCTTATAATGATTTGCGCCTCATATCTTAGTGCTTAAGACCATGATGGTAGGCTGTGTGTGTGTTGTCCTCATGAATATAATGAGTATGCGTCAGAAGATATCCCAACCTCTAGTGCAACGTATTCACCCCTCAAAGATGCGCACAGTACGTCAAGTCAGATTGATATAAGTTAGCCGAAGAAGAGGATAAGAGTCCAAGACACTACAGGAATACAACCAGAACACTTTCTATAAGATCGAAAGGATCCCTACGCTGTCTCTGTCCGAGTCCTATAGACATGTGAGAGTGACCCTACATGCGAGAGAGAGACGCTGTGTGTCAGTGCGCCCCCGTGTACTGATCAGACATTGTTCTATGCCCCACGCACTGACATGTCGCCTCTCACTTTCTGATCGACAGTGAGCGCCCCAACAAGCCTGTGTCCTGTTGTTCTGTTCACCGTGGCTAGCGTGGATAGAAGTAGAGAGAGTGCCTAACCGCCTCAGACAAAATGTGCTAAGTCGTCTGTCCGAGAGACTGCTGTATGCTTGATTGTATGATAGTCAACAGATGTCTACAGTGCTCCGTGTATGAGTATAGACAGGATAGTTCAGAGATACTGGATGTTATCGATTACTCTATGTGCGTCACGTTCTACTATAGATCTGTGTCTCAAGTGAGAAGACACGCCCTCCCCCGCCAATGCTCTAACATGCCATCCCGCATCGTGCGCTTAGAGCTTGGGATCGCGACCATCGGAGCATAAGTATTGTTGGTAGAGAGAAAGAACCGCTCTAAGCTCGTATGTCATGGTCTTATGTGTTCGAGTTAGATAGTGATCAGGCGTGCTGGATACACACATGTATAGAATTGATGTGAGAGTAGAGATATGCGATCCTTGGAGCGTGCTGCCAAGATGCTGTGTCGTGTTGTTTTAAGATGAGTCAATAGACAGATTCACTCTCCTCTGTGTAGAGATATGATCCCACGCTTGAGAAGATAAATAGACACGTCTTGAGTCGTCATGGTGTTGCGAGGTATAGGTCTTGTAATAGTATCAATCTCTGTGTGTGTGCCCCTTGTACAGTAATCGCAGTAGTGCACTAGAAGTATTGTGAAGTCTAGATAGGATTGACTCCCCTAGAGTAAGTAAGTATTTAGATTGTAGTCTGTATCGGTAGTAGTGAGCGAAGAGTCTTGAGCCGTGTTGATGTCCAGCGCGACCTGTAGATCGGTAGAATGTCTTGTATTTAGACCTATCATACATACAGAAGACCCGAGATATCCCCCATCGATAGAGTAAGTAGTAGAAAGCTTCGGTGTCAGAACAGGAATACATTATAACTGCAACGGCTCTAAGGAGAGTGTATCTGCGTGGTCTCACTCTAAGTAGCTACCCCGTGCCCAAGCGTAGGTGCACGCACCAACAATGCGACCTTTTACCGTGGTGACTACCAGCCAAACCTTAAGAGTGTCATTAGCTCCAAAATCACCCCCCAAACCACACCCACCCCCCCCCCATAACAGAGAGACTAATGATGTATATCACAGTACCTCTTCATTCCCACACCTGCTCCGCCACTCACCGCTTGTTGTTCATGCTCCAGGTAGCACAGACGTTCCTCTCCTAACGCGTCCCTCTAGCTCACTACATTCTGGATACTGTGCATGTCCACCTCACTAACGCACGCATATGTACTCTAGATACCTACCTCACACATCTTGGAATACCCGCCTCGACCCAAAAAGTCCCTTATGCGTCATCCTTTCCCCCTCATCTTGTGTAGTGACACTGAAGAGTGAAACCGTCAGCGTTTGGTCTTTAAAGCATATCCTATCCCAGCGTAACATGCCACACCTCCTCTTGCCCACCTACGCAACTTCTACAAATCCCACTCCTTTGTCCTAGCCAACTTCCCGCCTGCACAAAGAATATCTTGTACCTACACACCCGCACCAACACTACGAGACTCACCCCCTAGATCTCTCTCCCCCTGCCGTTGACCTATGGATCCAGCATGCCCCAACCCTAGATTACGTACACTCTAGTACATCACATGTGTAAAATCATGCTATACCACACAACTCCCCATACTTTATCGGATTACGCTCTCTAAGGCCCAGGGCTAATTATGCTAATTGTCGCTTGCTACCACGACTGGAAAGCACATGTCATTCCCATTCCTAGCCTCTACTAGGTGTCATCCACAATCCGCCTACATCTATCATCTCCTAATCACTTGCGCAGGCTACCCACACCGACATCCCGCCTCCGTACACCCTGCTAACCTCCAATATTCCTTCCCGCAACCACACCTGCCCTCACCTACTACTCTTGATTCAGCCCCCCCTCATGTCTATAGATTTGGCGTCCATAATAAAGCTCACCAACAGCAATCAACCTAATGTCTTATATGAGTTGATGCCCCCTGCGCTCCCTCTTCGCACGCCCCACCTTGGCGACATCTCGAGATCCTCTCATGACCCACCCCCCTCACCTTACCACTCCTGATTATATCCGTACTAATTACAAAACCCCCACCCCTAGAGACCAGCTGGCCCTCAGATTGCACGTCTATGTGACATATGTCCAGTTCGCTCACCAGAACTTCTTCCAGATTCACCCTTCGGACAGTACTCACTCCCTTCGTCCCATCTACCTCATTTACATCTACAAGCCGCTGTCCGTGAGATGTGTTCATATCACTCTTCCACATCTTGACTCCACTTCTTTTTTCCTGTCTCGCCGCTACTTGGCCTCTCAGTCACAAGATAAACTCCTCCCCCACTGTCTCCTACCCTATTATACTCACCATATCTCTGACTCACTGTCTTGCTGCCCTGTGCCCGTGTCATCAAACTTCTCATTGCTCTCGAGCTTCCGAGAGACCTCCAAAGTGGTAGCCTGCAGATAGCGCATACCAAATGTAGAGAGATCCACCCTGTCATAAAGTCACAATTACACCGTGCATACTCCAATGTCCACATTAGTTCTGTCCCTACATACAATCGCAACATACGCCCACCCCCCCCCCGCCTCCTACACACCTAGCATTTTTAAAGCGCCACTCCACCTCCTGTAAATCCACCTACCCCTCCCCTGTTCGTTAGACTTTCTACTGCACCTACGCCTACTTCATCACTTAAAACCCTCACGACACCTTCCAAGCCTCCCGCGTCCCCGTGACGAGTATAAAGCTAGAGATCCCCTTCCATTATCTCACTGTGTGTACCAAGCTCGGCCTCCTATGCCCTACTGATATCGTCACCTAGTACGTCAAACACCCACTGTATGCGCTCGTCTCCTATCTTATACCCCCTACTACGTACCTCGACCCAAAATCGCCTGCTTACTCGCAAGTCCACCGGTAAATAGTGTACAAATTGACCCCTCTCGCAGATATACTTCATTACCTCATTACGTTATGAATCTCCCTTCCCAAGCATAAGACTAAAAAAACACTACCTCCTCGCTAGAACCTCGCATCCCGACTTCCACGTTGTTGGAAATATATACTGAGACCTACAGCCTGTTACTATGTCCCCTCTCGTTCTTTCACTATACAGTACAGCCATGACATCAGATTACGCACACTCCGCCTTCATGACAGTGTTCTCAGCCGCTGTCTACGACAACACCGCCCCCTCCTACTGTCGCCATCGCCACTGTTGTGCCACTATCACCTCCGTCCCGTCGTGTGTACCCCCCCCCTCTGCGTTGGTAACTGTTCAATCTCTCTGTCTTCTAGTACATATCGGTCAGAATGTGTCATGACCGTGAGTCCCCAATCTTTGTAGATCTCTGCGGCTAGAATCCCTGCCATCGGTGGCCAAGTGGATACCAACTGGCCCTGTCTCACACACCAGTATATCTCTACGCTCCTAAGATGTATAACAACCGCTAAGACCACCGCCGATATTGGCTTTATAAATCCCAAGAGTGCGCCCTAATCAGATGCGATGATAATTACTTCTCAAGGACTGAGAGGTTTCCTCACGTGTTCAGTAGCGACACCATCGATAAACTCTGATAAGTAGCTCTGTGTAGACTAATATGTCACTCCACACACCGCGCGCCCACCCTTCGCTACACTCTAGAGTTGTGCGTGAAACCCAGTCAACTACCAGAGACAGATCTCCTTTCATGGCTAGTTACTCCTCTAAGTCTCGTGTTCCCTTCTCACCATTCCTTATCGTGCACGATAACACCCATTACCCCACTGCCCACCCTGAACACCTACCAAGCTAATCTGAGATATAGTTCCCCCGTCCCAGACGTCTTCATCAACCCCCATCTAAATATTACGGTACACGACCACTACTCACGACACACCATCAATCAGTGTAGTGATCAAATCTCCGCGATACTCACATTTGTGTTGGCGCATCCTTACCTTGATCTAATGCCCTAGACGGCCGTCTCGCACTATTCAGTGTATACTGCAGGAGAACTCGTCTGTGGTCCTAAGAAAATCGCTCCTCTAGACTCAGAAACCCCTGAGTGCTCCTCGCATAATCTCCGACTAATCGCAGATCCTCCGCACCCTTTACAGCATTCATCGCGACCATTCTGCGAACCGCAATGCTGTGCTATTACTCATGATCCTATGCCTCAGTATCTTAATCTCAGCACTGAGAGTATGCGACTCTAGATCTTCCACAACACTACCCTATAGAATCTACGTCTCGAGCAGAAAATACACGCACACCTGTCGTACACCGCCCACGCACAAGCCTATTCATCGTATGTACACACTGTAACTATGAAAGCATCGACTCTATATCCCTAACCAATAAAGATTTCGGATTCTCATACTCCGGCCCCTTTGCGGGCCCTAGTACCCTCACACTACCAGTCCGTACGCTCCTTCGCACGTCACCACGTATTCCGCTCGCTTCGTTGTGCGCTCTATCCCCACGCCCAAAACTACCTAGATATCAATGTCCAAACATCTGTTCCTATACGTCTAGCTCGTGCACACCTCTTGACGCGTCAATTTAATCCTTCACCTCGCCTCTGTCTCGGCCTCTTCACTCTCCCATTGTACCACTAAAGACCATCCTTCTCCGCACGCCGACATATATCTATCTATCACTCACATTCATGTTCCCGAGAGGCACTGCATACGGCAACACTCTAAAGTAGCCTCACAATCATCTTCCTTCTGATGATAAGAACGTTCATACTTATACTGTGCACATATCACGCTGAACCTCGTGATCCAAGTCATTCCGTAAACTTGAATGTGAATAATTCAATGCGCTCCACACGCTCTCTCCTCGGCTAGTCGCCACATAGCGCCTGTGACCTCATGAATCCGTGCTAAGACCTCTAGTGACTCCCCGTCACACTGCACACATCATCATGTCTTGCATCCTGCACGCTCACACTCAACACTCGTATCACATGAACTAGCTACATTACCCACACCTCTTCCCTCCGTCATCTCCGGCATCACATCATCTGCCGCCCTCGCTCATGGAATCTATCTCAGACATCTTATCCTTCTCTCATTCCAACAATAAAGATACAAGTATCAACAAACCCCCATTCCCACCACACACCCAAACCCCCCAAGCCTATCTCCCCTCTCCTCCTCAACTGTCACTGTAGACCCATATCTCAGTCGATCCCCCACAGCAAATCACCTAGTCACGGAAGAGCCAACTTATATACTAATTCTAACGATACACATCCCCCCCATATAGTCCAACTAACACGTCAATGCGATGTGTAGAACTATATACACCCACATGAATAAATACTCGCTAATCCTACTCGACCCCATCCCCTAGACTATCCGTGACGCCATGATAGTGAATTCAAGAACATCTCACCGCCTGCTCTGCACCTCCAGAATAGAAAGTAACCCCCCGATCCTCTGTCTCGCCTTCACCCCTACGCGAAATCCACTCTCTCACCTCCTGCTCTACCTCACTCCCTCATAAACCTTCCCCACCCACCCCCCACCACCCCCCGTTCATACCAAAACTCAACACATATTTCCGTGTCCGTGAAATCCCCCCCCAAACCCCCTGATCAACAAGTATACTCCCCTCCCTCGACCCTGACTCCCCCAATAATCGCCCAACTGCCTACCATCTGATCCCCTCGTCAAGCTGTAAAATCTCCATCACCTCTTCCTCTGTAAATAAATCTTCTATATTAAACGTATTTTAATTACCGCGCTACTTTTATACAAAGAAATCATAACGATGCGTTTTTTAAAACAAAATGTGTGGCATTTTATTCTATATAATTTATTTTTTTGAATTGAAAGAGGATTTTTTATTTTTTTTTAACACCTAACGAATAATCGACTACCAACCCAAAAATTATTTTTTGACAAAGGAATTTCTACTCGCAACAAAAGTTGAGCATATGTCCTGCGATGCAGTAACTTCCGCTCGAACTACCCCGATAATCAACATACCCAGTTGAGTGCCCGCATGACCTAACTCTCACATCATAAATCGCTTCACCCACCTCCTCTCTCTTAGACCCAGAGAGTGTGTAGACCTCCGACAGGATGTGTGCACTATCTTACCCACGCTGATCTCAAAACATGTCGGAGTACTATGTAACCCCTCATTACCCCAACGGAGTCTCGTGTAGACCTCCAGAACTCCACATCATAAAAAAGCTCATGCATAGCACATAAGTCTACTGTGAAGTATCATCTCACCGGCTATATATCTCATCTATACCCACTAACACGCCCGCTCACACTATCCCACGAGACTAGTGTCTCCACGTACTCCGCAAAGTCCCGCAATAAGTGCAACCCCTCTTCACGTGATCAACACTGTCATAAGCAATTTGACACTAAATACCGAAGATTTACAGTCGCTCTATCCGTGCGTCCTCCACGAACACCACTCTAACGAGATCCTGTATCACGCTACCCATCCCCCCATTCATTAAGGTACTCCCTCGACTCGACTGCTCTTAACTCGCTCTGTACCATACAAACTCATCACCATCCACCACATCGCGTAATACCGAGGTCTCCTTCTCGCCACACATACGAACCGACCAGAATGCCGCTACTTCCGCGGCAGAACCTACCATAACCCACTCCTCCTGCATCCTAGCCATAGTCCACTCTCCACAACCCACAAGACCATGAATGTGAACAAGCCAGACACCTTCACCTAAATCGGCATTTCACTCCATAGCCATCGGCTCCCCCCCCCTCTTCCTGCCCGCAGAGAAAACGCAATCTCAGAGAGTATCTCTAACCTCCGCCCCTAAGATACCGCTACTCAACAAGAGAGAATCTTCATATTGTTGCCTCCATTGTAAGAATCATACTTAATCCCATCCCTGTCACAGACACCTACTTGCTATCACTCCGCTCTCACCGTCTACATCGTATCCTTATCAAGTTACGAAGCCTAATACCTCCTTGCATATAGACCAGCACCCAAACACACATCGACTACAAAATCGCACGATCACATCCTTCTCATAATGCGCACACGTATCTGACCTGATTCTCCGCGCGCTAACCCGCAGCGCCCTATACCCCTGCTGTATTACTGTCCCTGCTGCTCACCCCCCACCCCCCCCCGCCGTGTGTCCCCACTTACACTCTATATTTCTCCGCCCACATCACCTTTACTGCCTCCTCAACGCGCCCCCCCGCCTACCACTTCGTCTTAATTAACCCCTCACAGATAACCCGCTGCAATTCTAATACGGATAGCCAAGACCACCCCCACCCGTCTAGACCATGTCTCGTCCTCGCTCTCCTTCTAGATCTATTCTACTCGTACTCTATCATCAATTTCCGAAAATTACTCTAACTATTAAGCGTAAGTCCAAGATCTGACTACTAGATCGATAACACCCTCTGTTAAACCTACATCTCCCCACATAAATGACGTCTAATCCACTGTGACAACATAATCGCATACCCAGTCACCACCACATTTCGAACCCACAAAATTACATATATCCCTCTCAGACAAATCCCATACACTGCACTCACCCCCCCTTATAGCTCACGCACGTCATATATGGTCAGGAACACACACTACCCCTAATAAGAACTTACTCGACTCGCCGCGCTATCCGCACGCTTCTGCGGTTGTGACAATTTCTCCATCGTCTCAAATACTATAAGCCTGTGATCATAACCCCACACATCCCCACTCCGCGGCGTCTATCAGCTGAGACCAGCCCGCCTTACAGAATACTATATATGTTCACCCAACTGCTCTGTGTGCTTCACTATGTGCAGACACTCCAGAGGATCAGCCGACCCCACCTACACGCATACAAATCACAAATGATACAACTCACATTCCAGCCGCATCTGTACCAAATGACTAGATAGTTGACCCCATAATTGTATACCACCTCACTACGTGTCAATACTCATCTAGTTCCTCATCCATGTATACTTAGTCTCGTAATTCTCCTAAAATTAGCATAACAGCTCATCTGTGACTATATAAAGATGTGTGTACGTCCCGCTCCTCACGAGTAAGCCCCGAGAAACATCAACACGTCCCCTTCACCTGACGCACTTGCTCACTCGAATACAGTCTTACTTATCTCTCGCACCACTGATCAGATAATGATCACAGATCAGATTAGCGCAGCGTCCACCCTCTCTAGGGCTTGTAGGTCAGTAATCGACGTGTCGTGTCATATCAGATACTCACTCCACCGGCCAGTTGATTGTCCTCCATACAACTTATAGTACGCCATCTCCGTGTCTCCTCCCCCCAACTATTACCACCTCCCCTAGCCTCCGTACCCTCCCCTCCCACCCGCCTCAAAAGTAGCACAGGATAATACCCAGTAGTGCGATTTGGTCGGTACCTAATTTGAGTATGTGTATAATCACTTCTTATCTATAACATCATGCAGGTCTGTCATCATCATACCCTCTAGAACCAGGAACTTCACTGCTGCCTCCAGAAAATCGCAGAAGTACACATAATCGTAATAGATCAAATTCGCCGCTTAGTGGAATCCCGTAGACAGACTAGCTGGATCCATATACTACCCAATCGTACTATCTTCAATCACTCTATCAACCCTTCCAAATTGGTACGTACTACAGTCGCAGCGTGCCCCAATTCGTAGTCACTAAGATAATCGCGAGAACATCGATCCACTGCTCTATATCTGGACATGCCTCCCCCAATCATATAATCTCTACTTCCCACCCAAATAATCAGACAATAATAATATCTCATCGATCAACTCATCTCGCTCCAATGAGTTCTATTCACACATCCACCATTCCTGCGCGATCAAGCCCTCATACTAATGTGTGTGAACCTTACACCTACAAGCTCATCCAATCAACCCCCGGTGCCTCGCCCTCTACAAGAAGAGACAACATGCGCCCGCGGCCGAGTCGCAGCACCTGTTTTCACACTGATAGCACCCATCATAAGAGACTCAACCCCCATGAAATCCAACCTACCCTCGGTATGATCAGACTCTAATAAAGAGAGAACAACTCAATAAACTAACGTCTTGTGACGCCCCTCAGTCTCACTCAGCGTCTCCTCCCTCAACTATATAGCCCACACTCACCAAATAACTCACCTTTAATGGAAATATAAACTTATCTTTCCAGTAGACTCAACACGCCATCTATCACACATCCTCTACCCACCCAATCAATCCTCAGCCGCGACCTGAAATCAACTTTCAGATGCTAGATATAGTATGTAAGGCGCATCCCCTCCTATACCAACTCTAACTCCACAATCTGACATCCACACTATCGGGCACGGAACGTATTCTCCTCACCGAAAGCCTACATCATATCACTCAACACTCTAGGCCGCGTTATATCCTCATTGTACTACCACCTCACATCTCCAGATCGGTCATCTCCCACATGGCATGCGGGTATGATCTGTTATATACGACCTACCCCATCTAAGTTCTCGTTATGTTTACGAAATGTATGTGCTCCGTGAACGTGTCCCAATATAACACCATCTCACCAAACGAGCAAAGCTCCTACACGGACCTTGGAGTCTCTCTTACTTTTCTACACAACTCCACTCACACACAGTCTCCCTTTATTGGAATCATCATTAGTATCCGCACATCACAGTCATCAACGAACCAATCACATCCGGACATCTGTCACACACTCGGTACACCATGTCGTTCTAGGTATCGCCCTACACTCCAGACCACACATCCACTCTAGAATTAGAGCAATATACCGCCACACGACACGCACACCAGATCTCTCGCTCCACCCTCCACCTCACATAATGCCGCTAATTCCAACACTTCGTTCTGAAGCATCCTCTGTCACTAACCTCACCCCATATTCACACTAGCGCTGATCTACCCAATCCGTATTGTGCTAATACCTCTCCCTACATACACGTTGTGACCCATGCCACCCACTCCCCTACGCTATCTTAGACCACCCACCCCTACGCATAGAGACAACGCACTCGAATCCTATCATTCTAACCACCCCACACCATTCAATATAGACTATACATCACTTTGCATCACTTTCACCAGCCACAGAGAAGTGCATAGAAATCTCACTATTAATCATGCGGGCGTACTGATTGTGATCTCACCCGCAGACTTCGACAAGAGGCTTACCATAGTGTTCTCCAACCTATAACCTCCGGACCGCACCTAATCTATATAACACCTCTACCTACACAAAAGCCACATTCAAGACAGAACACATACTATAATACACAAAAATGTTCTACAATCCCAGCACATGCTAAGACTGACAAGATCACGCACACATACTTATAAATGTAGGCAACTACAACATCTCATAATATATGGAATAGATCACTGTCCACTTACAATACCCTCCCCTATCCATGATCTCGGCACCGTAGATATGCAAGCCTTCCACCTGTTCCACTCAATCTCTCCATGCACGTCCTATCATCCTACTTCTAATCCTTAAAAACCCATACACACCTCCTCGACACCCCTATATATGATACCCACACTCTACTCGAATATTGCAATCACACGCGCTCAATCGATCAATTGTGTGTGATAACAGATACAACCCTCTGTGGCATCCTTTCTCGCGCGTCTGATTGATAAATCGCAAGCCATCTATTCCTGCCTCTCATCCTACTACTATCCCACACCGAGCCACTTCATCATACTCGCAAGTTGTCTACCCACTTATCAAATATCTACTCCCACCTAGACTGCATATTGTCAATCACTACTTCTACAAAAAGAACACTCAACCCCTTGCTACTTGCCCCGCCACACCCTATAGCGTCAAATACAGTACCACATCGCTCCACTTACCTCCAAAACCTCGGACTCCACTCACAACTCCTGTGCGCCCTACCTTAATACATGCGCGGTCTTCTCTATCATATATCCTCCTTTGAGTGAGATTCCTACTCCTTCATATTCCTCCATAAAACGCTAGTCCTCCAATAAAAGACTTCAGCTGCCACCATGATTGTATGCTCTGTCTCCCCACCTCTCTCTCAGTAGTGCGATATACTACCGCCTCGATGTACACTACATCACATGACCGAAACTCCGAAACCCTAAATCATCCTGCTCGTCCCCTTCGCCGCGTAGGCCACAAACGATACTCCTCCTGCGGATCACCCCCCTCCCACTAACTAATAATATATTCCTTATAGAATAACAGATACAGACTTCACTCTCTGAGCCCATGTCACATGTTCCTTTTTCTAGAAACTAGACTTAAGAATAAGAGCTGGTCGCATAAGTCTCGTTCTTAGACACTAAGAAAGAGACTCATGAACACCTCAATGTCACGAGAAATACCGTCTCCGTCCAACTGGATACGTAGATAATAACTGTCTACCCCCGATCAGTCGCTTCCCGCCTCAACTCACTCCCTCTTGAGTCCACTCTCCAATACACAGTTACAAACTGAAACCTCTCCTATGAAAAATCATCAATAATACCCCCCCCCTGACGTACCCGTACGAGCTACCAACGTGTTAGTTTGAAAGCGCTATCGGAACTGTTAACGCTCCCCGAGTACGGTTCTCTCCCGACACTCTCACACCGCTACTCGCTGCGCGCAAAAACCGTAGTCTCCCCCTACCCCCCGCCGTTATCTACGCTCCTAACATTCTCGACTCTCGCTCCCCTTGAGCTTTCTCCCAACCTGCTCCTCATTACACCTAAAACTCTGCCTACACCCCTGCTCTCATGACAGGGAACAGATTATATATACTTCTCGAGAGAATCCGCCGGCTATCTCACGCGTACTAACTCACACATGAATCTCGACTCTGACCGTCTGCAAACACATATCAGCATCCCAGCGCTCCACACACCTCCAGAGCCTTCCCACCAATCCTGTATATGTCCTCCTATATCTATATCTCCCTCTCTCACCTCAGTCTCGCCCATCATCTAAACCCTACTATATCCATCGCCCCCTGAAAAAGAGAGACCAAGATCTACAGTCCCTAGTGAGGAGTTTCTATCACAACTCCAAAATTTTTAACCGTTGAAACTAATGCACCACCAGTAACACTCGCGCGATGGCGCAATTTACCTCAGACAATGTATGTAGAATCTTACAAAAAATGCGTCATATATAACCCCTACACGTAAGATGTAGAAGACACACTCAAACCGCACTCGTCCCAAGAGAAAATGTAGCGTACACCCTTATCACGCCTCTCCATATAAACAATACACCACGTCAGAGACTGTCTTTGACTCTGTCCTTCCTTGATATTGTGTCCACTGCCCTTTGTGCGCTATACAAGGCACTCCTATTTCATGAATAATATAGTACGAAGACGAAGGGATCTTCGGCGCCTAGAGATAGTTCTCGCGAGTAGAAACGCGCAATTCTAACGGCACAGATACTAAGCCGCATCCACCTCTCACTGCGCGCTTGTACAACTCCCCTATCGTGCACTGCATCGTCTGTCCTCTATAACACATTTAGAACGCCTCCGTCCCACCTCATCGTTCTACACAACACGCCCACCATTAGTCTCTTTTCTTGTTTATCGCGAATTATGCACCACTCTTGCGCCGAGATCGATGATTAACACGTACTGAAGATGTTCAGTTGCGATATCCTCTCTCTATCTACAGCTATCTATCGTTCATGTGTCCAGTGATTTGTCGCGTAGAGAGTCCCCATTAATTATAACAGATAATAATCTCCTATCCTATCGTCCTTTACTCCTCCTGTATAAACGGAACGGAACTGATTAGTCATCTCTATCTCGTCAGTGACCACGTTAGCCTTATACTATCATATTACACAGTTTCGCCACCGCGCCCTGCCATTCTACCATACATACACTTTCATCCACCAGTCAATCTAGTTAACCTTATCAAACCCGATGTGTGCTCTCACAATCTCGTCTCAACTTAGTCACTCTCATCGACTGCGCCTCTAGTCTCTAACCATCTTAATATCACCACTCTCTCCTCCTTTCTTTGTATACCATCATTATACTCATTTTCTTCGCACACTCCTACTTCGGGCCTCCTCCGCCCCCACTCTCTGACTGTATCCGCAACTCTTCCCACGCGCCTCCCATTCGCGCATCAATCCACATCATATTAATCCAAAACAATATGATGATGCACTCCAAATATATACACAACCACGCCAACTCTAGCATACACCCCACTCTTTATATAACCTCACTCAGCGCCGCAGTCCTGAGAGAGTCATGCAGAGCTCTACGCACTCCCTACCATCAATTAACTCATTTACGCTGTTACGCCTTCACTCCTTGTAGACAAGCCTCAGAGAACCTGATGCCATCTAATCCTACTTGGCCTTTCATCCTCAAAACATCTCAATGCAAGTCCTCTCACCGCGTAACTCTCGCCACTTTCCCACACTCCACCTGCGTCTCATTATCCCTGGTTCAGCGCCTATCTAACCCATTCGCTCACTGCGAAGCTTCTGCGCCTCCCCTAGGTGTCTCAGATAGACACTAAAGTCAGAGAGACCCTGATACATATAACTCGATTACAGCATCCAATACCCGTCCACTCAACTAGAGCTCCAATACTTCCTCAACTCTGAAGATTCTGGCTAATCAACATATAGTGTGTATCACTTTGCGCATCGTGCATGTGTTCACTACGACCCTCCAGTCACGATCCACCCAAGCATCATCTAATCCCACACCCAGTGCCTCAAAATCATAGCGCTCAATCGATCGCATAGCTCGTATATTCCCACCACCCCCCCCCCCCCCCCCCCCTTAATTTTACATCCCAGTGATACACTAAGTCAAAATCATCGATTTGAATTCCCTACACTGCTCAAGTTATGGTTGTCTAAAATGATATGATAAATCCTTATGTATTAGGTTATTGCCAAACATTATAGAATTACTACACTCAATGAACTAACGTCAAATCAAGTACCCAATATAGTCATAAAGTCAAACTAAAGGAGTCAAATTGACAGATCCAAGAAGCTTAGGACACATCACATTAGATAGAGCAGAAGTTTTTAACCATAAATTACAAGTACACACATGGCATAGTTATGAAACATGACACATATTATATGACTATTTCACAAATTTTTAAAAATTTCTGGGCAGACCATGTTTTTTTTCGTATTTGTTATATTTCGTTTGATTGTGTATCCTGTTACATGTTTCTCTTCTATCCATGTGTCGCTCAAAACATGACAAACTATATTTCGTCTCAGATGAAACTTATATGTTTTTGCATTAGAAACTGACTTACTTAATTTCACGTGAGAAAGAGGTTAAACATGTTTCGGCTTGGAATGAAATGGAACATGTTCCGCTCAGAAAACATGTTTGGCTTCATTCAAGAACAATACATATTTGCTTCATTCTAAGTTACTTAATTCAAGTTTTATAATTAAAAACCGGTATGAGTTTCTAACAATCATCAATGTATCAATCTATAACATCACAGAATCACATACCTTAAGTTTAAAACATACCTTTTTTATTGCCATGCTAATTCTAATTCGAGCACATATAGGGAGGAAACACATGGCAGACATGTTAAGAACCATTTAGGACAAATACTAAGTACTTAGGGGGCCTACATTAGTTCATAAACACAATTTAACCATCAAAACAAGCACACACGTATACTTTTCCTAACCTTCGCACTATTCATCAAAGTTTCCTAATGTAAACACAGATCAAAAGGATGAATAGCAGTGTTTTTAATAGCTTAAAGTGGTTATTTGATGATTCTAAATGCAATCCTACAACGTTACACTCAAGAAATCTATGTTTCGCTTTATTCATCCTAGAAAAATCAACGTATCTCACCAATGATTGAGATATATCAAAAACTATTTCTAACACACCTTAATCGCACCCTAACGCACAAAACCCTCAACTAATTAGACAACAAATACAAAATTTAAATTCTCAACCATAATCCGTTTTTAACTGATTATGAGTGATAAAAGGAGTTTTAACCTAATTCTTTTTGCCAATATGATGAGAAATGTATTAGGAACGAGTAGTAATGTACCTTTTGCATTAAAAACAAGTTTTGATTTTCAAGCTATGAAGGGAGCGAAATGTGACGAGAGTATATTAGGAGTGTTTGGATTTTAAATAAGAAGGTGTGTGGCGAAATGTGGTAGAGACTATTATAAACGGGCAAGTTTGGATATTAGCAGAATCGGTCCTTGTGGTTCTACAGTCTTTTTCTATTTTGAATTTTATCCTTATAACTAGTTTAATCTATTAATAGGGAACAATGACATCTTTAACCCTTAAGTTTTAACTAGGAATCTTAGTCACTAAATTTTTGCCATTTAGTCCCTAAAGATTAAAATCCTGTAACATATCTTTAAGCACTTTTGAGTTACAAAATACATTAACTCCCCTTTAATTGATAATCCGTTATTGTTAAACCTTTTTCCATTATATTCCGCGATGACATTTTAAAAAATCCTTTTGAAAGAAATTTACTATTTCTCCCTCTCAAATAATATCCCGTTTTCTATTTAAAGAGGTATAGACATTGTTTGAGTGACAGAAACTTCTTTTTAAAATCTTTTCAGATGAGAAACTGATATGTTTAATTATTTTTCTTAAAAAAACAACACCATTAAAAACAAGATTTCTCTTATTTACATAATAAAGGCCTGAACACGTACACTTATTTGATATAGGAAGCACGGGTTGTGTTGCAAAGTAAACACAAGCCTTTGAATGAATATGAAGTAATTCATTCCCGAGAAAAATGAATTTCCCGTTGTGAGGTCAAGTTTTCTTTTTGTCGAAAAACTTGCCTTTAAATTGAAGACCGGGTTGCTATCTGAAATAATAGCATGCCATATGACATATTTTCTATTCGAACTTTATTTATAGATTTTGTGCCATTATTGAATAGCATTATTGAGGCCGTAAATATTATCGATTCTAAAAAACATGTCATGAAAACTAATTTTTGTATATTTTTCTGATTTTTTAATTTTGTATTTTATTTTTATGATTTTATATTTTTATATTTTCTTTTTGAAAAAATTATATAAAATGAAATATCTTTTTTTTGGTTTTTCTGATTTTCTTATATACATATAATACACAGGATATTTCACGAGTTACCACAATTAATCGTCTTCCTCCTTTGTCAGACGTTTTAGCGTTTCTGTAGACATGCTTCTCATTACCAGCTTTTCGTATCAAGATGTTTGCAATCTTTCTCTTGGCAACGGTTTGGTGAAGATGTCAAGCCAGTTGATATTCCGTCCGAACAAAGTATAGTTTCACTATTCCATTCTCCACTTGCTCCTTTATAAAATGGTAGCGTACATCAATGTGCTTGGCTCTAGAGTGTTGAACGTTGTTGCAGCATAGAGCAATCGCACTTTTGTTGTCGCAGTACAGAGGAATCTTATTGAATGTAAACCCATAATCTGTTAGCTGTGATCGCATCCCTAGGATTTGAGCACAACACCCAGATAAGGCAATATATTCAGCCTCTATACTCGAAATCTCCGCTAGTGGTCTTTTTTTGCTTCTTGGAAGACCAGCTAACAAGTTTATCACCTAAGAATTGAGCGCTTCCTGATGTACCGCGTCTAGTGTCCTGACACCCGCACCATCTCCGCTTTTAAATTGACAGTTAGAGACATATCGGTTATCCTCGTGTACTAGGAGGAACCATGTTCATGGGTTCCCTTAGGTATTGAAAGATCCGCTTAACAGCATTTAAGTGCTTTTCGGTAGGCTTTGCTTGATACCGGGCACATAAGCAGACTGCATAAATAAGGCCAGGTCTACTGGATGTCAGATACACGAGGGATCCAATCAGCGCTACGTAAAGGTGTGAGCATCATACGGTGTCCCCCGATAGATCTTCAACCCAGTTTATTCTTTTCCACCATTAGGTGTGTCTTACAGAATCCAACTAGTAGCAAACCTTATTTTCTAATAATTTCAGAAAGCCTTATTTTGATTGGTGTAGGAAGGATGCATCTGGGGATTTTGTAGAAAATTGTAAGCCTAAAAGAATGATATCTGCCCTTATTCGACATTATTTGAACTTAGTGGTCAGATTCTGATTAGTAAACTCCATTACACAAAGCAGTATTTGTGATGCAAATATTATATCGTCCAACTTAATTTTGTACCTGTTTAATAAGTGTTTCCTGCTTTCTGTGTGAAGAGTATTGGATCAACTGCACCTTTAGAGAATGTTGTGTGAAATAAGGATAACTTGACAGCATTTTGTGTACTAATGCACGTAGGTGCTTGTTGAGATCGTGTAGGCATTTTTGAGCTTGTTCACAATTGCGATGGGGTATTCTTGATCAACAATATCCTTCTGGTTGAGAAACATATACCTTCTTCCTTGAGCTCGCCATTTAAGAATGTGTTCGTGACTTCCATTTGGAAAGATTCTTCATAATTCTTGGTGGCTGCTTTTGATTCGAAGATACAGATGGCTCTATTCTTTGTAACTGGTTCGACAAATGATTCCTCGAAATCGATTCCCTCATCTTGCCTGAAACTCTGAGCAAACTAATCTAGCCCTTATTCTTTAGTACCCACCAAAAATAATTTTTTCGTCTGTCTTGACCTTATAAATTATTTAAGTTTGATTCAACATGACTTATCTGGACACGGCACCAATCCCAAACTTGTGTAGTCTTTAAAATTAATTAATTTCTTCTTGCACTGGGCATCGATCCATAATGGTTCGGTCCTTGCTTGGTTGAAGTTCTTTGGTTCTACAAGATGTGAGGTAGGCATCAAAATAACACCACCATTGACGTATTTTGAGTTGCTTTTATGGTGGAGGATTGAGCGAGAAGGAATCACCGATTACATTTGCTATTGGTTATGATCCTTTGTCATATACCAATATGTTCAGTTAGCAGTGTGGGATAGGTCTACATTTAGAAGACGATCCTGAGAAGTCGAGTCTTTATGAAAAAATATTTATGAAGAGGATCATCATGATAATAGTGTGGTTTTTGGTGAATCTTCAACACCTTGAGAATTAATTTGAAATGTTCTTGTTCTTATGTTGATGGGATACTTGATGATGATGCATCTTGGTCATGGAGGTAGACACATATGAATCGGCTTATATCAACAAAGGCTATTGTTTGTGCAGCAACTACTTGATTGGAGAGACAGGTAATGTTAGAGGATTGAGTGTCAGCGAACAAGGGTTTTGTAACAAACTATCGCCAATTCATCTCTATTTGGTGGAATTACAAAGGTTGTTGAGGAAATAATGTTTGGTACAAGTCCTGACAGGATGTTGCAGGGAGTCATTACTTGAAAGGACCCGGGTCTTGAAACCGAATTGTTCTGAAGACATTTGTTGTCAAGTCAATCGAACGTACATGATAGTTTCCTTAATTTTTCCTGGTTCTTGTTGTAGAATCTGAAAGCTTTATTTGTGGCGCGTAACCAACGTAAATACCACAATATCGGCCTTTGCATTTGTTTACCCAAGATCCTCACTATCATTGTTGGATAAAAACATAGTGATAACAAAGACATGAATAAAATTGATAAATCCGTCTTTCTTGTGTGCATAGCTAATATGAGTTTGTTGCTACGGAGGCGAATCAGGAGAACGTGTTTTGGGTATAAACTAAAGCTGTTGTTGATTGCTTCGGCCCATTGAAACAATTGAGCTTTTGAAAAGAAAGACATAGTGCGAGAAGCTTCCACAAGAGTTCGGTTTCGTCTTTCGACAACTCTGTTCTGTTGAGGAGTGCGAGCAACAGAAGTTTGATGCGAAATACTGGCATTTTCATAAAAATCACGAAGAGTTTGAATGGATAAATTCAGTTCCATTATCTGTTCTAACATTACGGACAGTGGCATACAAACGAACTTGAATATTTTTGATGCATTTGATGATAGCATCAGGAGCTTAATCCTTTGATCTCAAAATTTTAACCCAAGTAAATCGAGAGTAACCGTCAATAATTACCAAGATTATTCACTTTTCCGGTTATGATCTCCACACGGCATCAGGCCACAAGATCCTTATGCTCAAAAAGATATAGTTTATCTTTGGTTAATGTCCTTAGCTTTGGGTTGATGAGAGGATTTCTTGCTTTTTCCTAATGCACATGCTAAACATATGATCTTTCTGAAATTTAAGCTTTAGAATACCTCATTGCTAGACATCTTTGCTAGCTTGTTAAGGAGTACCGATTCTAAGTTGTAGATGCGGATAAACGACTGATGCCATAACAGCTCTTAGTCTTTGAAGTTTTGTTGAAGATAGATCGAAGTGAAGTCTTTAGCTGTCATCAGAGAAATTTAGTGAAATATTTGTGTCTCGGGAGCCTGAAAGTAGACCATCAACTTTCTATAATTTCTGAATAATGACAAGTGTTTTTCCGAAAGCAACTTCCAGTCCACGTCAACAAAAATCGTTCCTACTAGAAACAAGTTATTCTAATCCCTTAAACATAATACACCCTTAAGATTATTCGTTCCCCTGCTGATTGTCACCTTTACCCCTTTTTCTTTGCTACTTAGGTCGTTTCTGAATTGAACAGTACCCAGAAATTTACTAACGAAGTTCATGAGCTGAGAGCGGTTCCTGTCATATGTTTTGAACATCCGGAGTCCAGGATTACTATAGGACGATATGGACAAACCTTATCATTGACATGAGCAAGAAGAAGATTGGACACATTCTGTAGCATTGGATCCCCACAAATGAGTGGGTTCTGAGTTGTTAGCAATTTTAGATTCTAAATCTTAGCTTTTTTACTCGAACCTACTGATTTTATTTGTTTGGGTCTCCTACTATAGACTTTAATCTCTGGTTTTGGTGTTTCAACTGACTTAGAAGTGGTTTCCTTAAGATGCACTATTTTCTTGGGAGTGATCCTAGTTAAAGGGCACGAGTTACCAACTATAGTGAAAGATCTTCCTGTTGGTTTCCACTTATATCCTACAGCAGTGAACACTTTACCCGTATGTTTCCTACTTTTTCATTTTATTTTTTAGATTTTAGATTTTCGAACGCACTTTCCACCAATTTTACAAAATGCAATAAAAAATCATAATCATGATTAACATCAAACAAACATTTGTTACAGATAGCACAAATAGATTCAAACTTAGCATTTCTCACAGAATGCTTAACAAGTGCATTACTGATAGGTTCAGAAACAAAATTTCATCTTATTGAAACTAGATTTAACTTTCCTAGAGTGGTCTTCTACTTTATTCTTCTGATTGCTACTTGGTGGTCGCGTGATCATGTTGTTCTTTGTATTGCCTGAAGGCTTTGATCCGCTAGCACTACTAGTAGGTTTTACTCCTGTAGAAGTCAACAAAGGCTTGTTAGAATATTTGGTTTTAAGAGAATTGGTCTGCTTAGGAATATTGTTTGAAGATGTGACAGGTTCAGCAAATCTAACTCTTTTGTCCTTGTTCATCGGTGTGACAGCAACTAACTTCTTACTAGGTTTGGGTGAATTAGGGCATGTCTGAGAGGCATAGACTAATAATTCCTGAACTTGTTTTGTAAACATGCAAGCAGATTCTAATAGAGGTTCACTAGGATTCTGTATTCTAGCGCTTTCTACAAATCTAAGAAGAGTGTCAGTATATTATATAGTCTTCTCAATGTAAACTCATGAGCATCTCTATTGTTCGTAGCCTACAAGAATTAGGTTCTTTGTCAAAGGCTTGAACAGTCTGGGAGCTATAGTGGCCATTAGGTTTTGAAAACACAGTATTGACAACTTTTTTCCCTTTAGTTTCCCTTAATTCATTTTTCAATGCTAGTAATAGCAAAAACCTTCTTCTTAAGTGAGATTTAAATCTGATGAATTTTTAACTGACTTTGCATTAATTTGAGCAACCCTAAAGAGTCACAATGTTTCTTTGATTGAACACGTGTTCTTTTAATTGATGTCAAATTGGTTCTTTGTAAATTGATTTCAAATCGCTTCTCTTTCATTTTTTCCAAATTCTCATTTTCCGAAAGTAATTTTGCCACACTATGTTCCAGTTCAATGTTGATTGTTTCAATCTCATCAATGTCTTTCTTTATATTTTCTACACTATCTTTTCCACTCAAAGATTTAATTCTTTCCTTCAACTTTCTTATAACCATGTCCTTCTTTTGTGACTGAGCTTTCATTTCATTTATTTCAAATAATTGATTAAATGTGGGAGCATTTAGGATTTCACCAGAATTTTCTCTTTGAAAAATCTCTTGATTAATTTGAGTTGCTAATTCCAACGAAATGCAATGCTTTTCTAAAGTTGAATAACTTTTGACAAGTTTATCGTAAGCCTCTTTTTCAATGAAATCTTTCTTTTTGAGAAGCTCAGTCTCAAGTTCTAGACACTTACTACAATCATTCACACATGACTTTTTCACATCAGGAATATCCATAGAATTCGCAAACAATTGCACAATTTCTTGAGGACGTGATTTGGTTCAAAGAGTTGATCTTTATCATCCTAAAGTTTTGTCATCAGAAACAATGATCAACCGCCAGCCGTCCATTTGGTTAAAAACAGTTTGAACTTCAGTAATTTCATCTAGAAGAGTTTTATCAAACGCATTAAATGTGTCTTTTAAAACTTTTAAAAATGGAATTATTTCAGTTACAAAACACTCTTTTGTATGTTCAAAACCCCAAGACCCCGAAGCAAGAGTCTCTCTTGTGATTAGCTTGTGATTACATAGGTTAATCACCATCCTTAACAGGCAGTAAAGATCTATCTAGAGTGGGATCCAACAGAAGTTCACTAGGAGCTTTAATTCTAACAAGTGTATGTGATGGAACGGGTGTTTCAGAAAAGGACGAATGTTTTAACCAGAAAGATTATTCTGCAGACAATTTCTTTTGAGTAACAAAACGTTTACAAAAATATTCTTTATTTTTATTCAACTTTGAATAGTCAATTGGAGAAATCTTAATCTTCTTTTCTATAGAAATTGGATCATTTTGTTTATCAATCATCTTTTATCGACTTTCTTCTTCCAAAATCAATGTCTCTTCATCATCAATCACAGAAATAATATCATGTTCTTTAGCAATAACACTACCATCATATAATGTTGGTTGAATCTAGTGAGCTTTCTTAAGATGGAACGGATTTTGATAACCAAGAGCTTGTTTGTGAGTGTCATCGTAAAAAACTTATGGTTTTGTTAGCATATGCATTGCTTGCGTAGATCGATACATCTTACAAATAATATTCTCTAGTTCTTTATTTTGTTTTTCAAAAACAATTTCCTTGTCAATGTACATAGACTCTTTTTCTTTAGACTCTGTTTTGAGAACAATTAATGTTTTTGATAAAGACCCTTTTTCTTTGACATTATTAGAAAGAGTTTCTTTAAGTGTATTGATCTCCTACTGAAAAGCCGCAAGCTTTGCATTTCTATGTCAAATTAAATCATCCATTTAAGAATCTATTAATTTTTCCCTTTTACTTAAATCTACATTAAGTATTTGTTCAAAAATGGCAATTTGTTCTTTGTGTCTCTCATGCTTAATGGTTAATGATTCATTTACCATTTTATTTGTCTGATTTTCCTTATCTAAATAAGATACGTGATCAGCCATTTGTTCAACCAAAGATAGCACTAATAAATCATTAGGTTGTAGAAGGATTAGTATCCTGAATAACCGCATCTTGTAACTCTTGCAGATATTGAGAGTACATAATGATATTATTGTTACCAATAAGAAACACTAGCTAAACACGATCCGGAGGTCAGGGAGGATGAAACAAATAAGTAGCCATATTATTGATATTGAGAGAAAAGTAAAGATGTGTGTATGCTTGGTAGAGAGAGAACACACACACACACATACACTTCTTATGAGATACAAAATAATGAATCCTCACCCCTTCATGGAAGTATGGAGGGGACTATATTCGCCTAACTATCCTATATTATCGTTTCTAGTCCTTGTGTATATAGTAAATAGTTAACAAATGTAATTCTGTATAAGTCGACATATTTTAAGGATAACAATCTCCCCCGAAGCAAGGCTTCCTGTGGATTTTAAGCTTCTATGTTCAAAAACATATTTTAAGGCTAACAATCTCCCTTAATGTGTGGTCTTCGAATTCTTGAGGTGAGATCTTGAATCTTGCTTCCTTGAACTTCTTGAGATTACTTTGTCATTGAGTTCTTTAATCTTTGGCCTTTATTATGTTGTAGGCTTGTTCCTTCATGCTATGTAATCTTTGATCTTGAGCCTTTGTTATTGTCTTTCGACTTTGTCTTTTGTTTCGAGATCTTTAAATCTTTTCCTTGTTTGTCTTTGTCGTCTATGCCATCTTGCGATCTTGTGTCTTGACCAACATGCTCATACTTTGCATCTTCTTGAAATCTTGCTAACAGTCTTCCTTGATAGACTTGATATCTTAAAGGAAGATCTTGTATATCAGAGTTTGCGGAAGTCTTTGTCTTGAATTCTTGAGCTTTCTTGATTCTTGAATCTTGATGCTTATAGTATGCCTTTGTAGTTTGAGCATGGGCATGTGGTTATGAATCAGACTGTGCTAGAATGAGGCTGCAACACCGTTGTTTGTACATGCATTAGAATGTTAGTGATAAAAAAAATATGGACGAATATGGCTTTGTCATTCGTCGAGATTCAGTTGCATTAACCTCTAGTTTCGTAGGACCATTTTACAGTATAAATACTGTACCTGTGATCAGGTAGATTCAAAGAATCTCCTTGACAGGGTTTCCAACTTAAAGTGTAGGATCTTCTAACACAGATGTATTAGATTCACCATGCTTGCTTATTCTCAATACTGAAACATCTCAAAGCAGACAACACAATATGAGTGAATCAAATAGTTACTATCTTTCTGATTGAGTTGTCAATTCATTTACTAGACCAAATCGATATCTATTTGACACAAGCTTGATTCATATAGAATCTCGCAAGTCACCTACCGCAGAGCTGTTTGATGTTGACTCTGGAAGGATTTCCATTCATCACTATGAATACTAAAGAGTATCACTCTGAATGTTTTGGCATAATCACAAGGATAATGTGTAGGACTCTTGATAACAGCTTGTGAACTTATTGGTGTTTAACAAGTGTTTATCTTGAAATGTGTCCTAACGAGATTTATTTATTGATCTCTTGGCTCTAGACTTGATTAGTGCATTTTGGTTTTAGTAATCGAAGGCTGGAGCAGACTGCCACCTATTCAATATCAACTAACTCGGCGTAAGAAACTTAATAGAAGTCGTGTGTATCTCCATGACAAATGACACAAGTATCTGTTGAGAGAAACTTAAATGGTTGGGAAGGGTTATGCAGTGCATCACTGGGTCCATGATGTCTTGTCTTCAATACCAGAATTCATCTTTGTGAATCTTATAGATTATGTATTGACCTAGTTTCTACCTAAAGTATGTGGAGGGATTCTTTCTTTATACCCTTTATCCATACATTTCTTTTTAATTCTTCAACCCCTACAATTCTTACCAAGACGTCATTACTAACACCTTGTTGTGATTGTTCCAGTGTTAGCACAATCTTAGTTGGCATTATTCCCTTACTCATTCACCTTATGACTTCAGAATTTTCATGAATTAAGATGTTGTTGGGTATAAGATCGTAGCCATAAAACCTTTTTCCGTAGAGTATAATTCATTATGACTTCAAAGTGCTTTGAGTCGATTAGATCACTTATTATTTTCAATATCACATTTTAATTACATTTCTCCCCTTATTTTAAATACTAATTCATTTAGTCTTTGAAATACCAAGTAATTAAAATTTTTCATGAAAATTTTATGGAGAAAACTGTTTCAACATGAATTATATGAAACATTAACTTGCTCCCCCTCAATTTTACATCTGTTTGACACCAAAAAAATGATACCAAGTTGTAAAATGAATATAAAATTGAGGTTGAGCTAGTGTCGAGCACACAATTTTAAAAGATTATGAATTGTCATTGAAGAATTCTTGAAAAATTGTGCTTAGGCACTGGATCATCTTATAACATACAATCTATTGAGTTGTCATTATTATTACTAAGTTGTTATTAAGACGTTTTATAATGTTTTGAATACATAAGAATTATCGTGAGATGATGTATCCAAAATTATTAAAACTTTGTTTTTCGAAAAAACCCTCCTCAAGCATTGACTCATTTTGAAAATGACACCAAATGTAGAAGAATTGTCTTGTAAAACTTTATGAGGGATGGAGTGTTGAACACACAATTTTGAAAGATTTTTAATTGTCATTGAGAAATTCTTGAAAGATATGTTCAACATTTTGAAAAACATCATGTTAGAAGACTTCTCTTCCAACACTAAGGATAAACGCACTGAAATGTATACTCTCCTTTGTCGTTCGAGTCCGAGTTGCAATCTGAGAGCGATTACAAGTCATAAAGAAAAATAGAATTGACATGTTTTGAAAGAATTTGAACTCTTACTCGAACTTCATTTACACGCCCGTGTCAATATTAATCGACATTTCTAGGTATGTAAATGTTATCAATTCCAAGAGACATGTCGAGAAGATTCTTTTTGGAATGTTTTATGTTTTTCTGATTTTGTATTTTTTTTTTGAAATTTTATAATTTTGTATTTGGTTTTATAGGTTTTATATTTATATACAAAACATTAAAAGAAAATAAAAATAAATAAAATAAAAATCAAGAAGTAAGTAAACTTCGAATCCCCTGGGACTTTTGTCTAGCAGATATCTCTTGTATCAATGTTGTCCCATGAAACCTTGGTCTCCCAGATATCACATTTTCTTTTATCCATACCTTGATTCTTTCCTTCTTCAGATTGAAAGGAGTACCTGCATTTAAAGCAAGAGTTTGTTCTTCTTGGACATTGATGGATGTACCTGCACTTGAATCAAGATTTTGTATGCATTCTTGAAGATTAGTGATATTTGTATTGGAACCATATGGGGGTTCATTGTCAACATTGGTTGTGCTAGAGGTGAATACCTTTCCAGTTGGAACCCATCTAAGACCAACAGTCTTGAGAATTCTACCCGTTGCTTTCCACCTAAGATAAGATCTAGGAGTCTTTGTTTTCTCATGCACAATGGAATTCTTTTTTATTGAAAATCTATGTCTAGTTGGAATCTGTCTTTCTGGTTTCTTTGCAACACTTATTTGCTTTATGAGTTTGTTTTTGTTTGTTGTCTTATGGGATGATACCTTAGCATGCGAGTTGACCTAATTCAGGAATTTTGTTACACAAAAATTATGATTTGCATTAAAGAC
Source organism: Tanacetum coccineum (assembly GCA_026074375.1). NCBI lineage: Eukaryota > Viridiplantae > Streptophyta > Magnoliopsida > Asterales > Asteraceae > Tanacetum > Tanacetum coccineum. Next base: position 18,138 of record BQNB010006720.1, on the reverse strand, counting down.
ACATTTCTGACATGTCGAACAAACAAAGTGTTTTGAGTCAGAAAAAATTTCTAGAATTCCTAGAGTGTTCTGCTATGGGTATAGTCTTTGTCGTTATGAAACTAGTCTTAGATGCAGGCCAATTTCTACACTTTTGTTTATCGATCCTAGGTTTTGGTTTGCTACCAGTAGCTGTGCTTTGTGCTCTAGCAGAAGGCATTACACTAGGTCTTGAATTCCTACCGCTTTCTTGTGTCTTTTTCTTAGCTTTCTCTAGGTAGTGATTATGAACCATGTCATTTGAGCTATACTATTGGTCCCACTTTAATAGATCAAATTTCTTAAGCTTGTATAAGGATTAGTTATATTAGATAAATCTAACACAACTATAGTAGAAACTTTGTGTAAATGTATTAAAGATTATGCGGAATCTAATCTTTAATATTATGAAGAATTCTTAATGAAACAGTAATTATATGAAAATATAATTCAACAAACAAAAGCTCCAATATTATAATAATTCGAATACTCTTACAGTATTAGGGTTACAAAGACCTTGAAGCTAAGACTAAGATTTATTTTTGGTTTTGGTGTGGTACATCAATCTCTATGCCATAGGACCTCCTTTTATACACCAAGGAGTCCTAAACGGCTTAAAATACTTTCCTAAGTAATCATAATCTTCTAAACAAATAAGTTATACATATCTTTTACCAAAATATCTTATACATATCACATAAGCAGTGCTAACTAACTCACCAGTACTAACTTCTTCACTAGCAGCATTAACTCCTTCAACAACATTAACTTTGTACTAATAGTAGTAACTTTTGTACTAGCAGTAGTAACTACTTAGTAGTCTTTCTTCTAAGTCTCTGAGCAGTCTTAACTTCCACTAGCAGTAGTAACTTCCTCTAGCAGTAGTAACTTTGTACTCGCAGTTGTAACTTCACTAGCAGTCTTGAACACTTAGAATAATTTTCATTGAAATTCTCCAGCACCACTAATGTTGACTGAGCAGCATTAACATCAATAAGAGCAGCAGTAATACTAACAGCATTAAGAAGGCTTTTAATCCTAATAATCCTCCCCTAAACTTGATATTTATCTCCAAAATCATCAAGTTTCTTCATTAAAATCTCCATAATCACCAGGAGGATGCTTCTAAACACTTCAATAATTCTTAAGCTATTTTGTGAGAAGTATAAGAAGCTGATATGCATTTCACTAAAATAATCAATCTAAAGCTTCTTATGCAGCATATCTGTAATTATAGGTGGTGTAATGGGATCTCTCTTTTCTACCAGCATGTAAATCATTCTAGATTGCAAACTTAAGCAATACACTCCACATGAGTCAAATAGCTTCCAGCTCAAAACTTGGTACCTTTGTTGCAACTTCCAAATTTCATCTTCTACATGTGGTTCAAACATTGTCTTCAAATCACTCCATAACACCAAATCCAAGTCTTCCACTGGTCTTGTTGACTTATACTTAGCTTTTACCAACTTTTATAAATGTTCCAAGTCTTCCATGCTAAAACTTTTAAGCATAAGACTAAAGTCAATGGGACAATTTGAACTTCCATCAGCTCTCACTAATTTATAATAGCTTTTCTTTCCTTCCTTTGTGGATCTTCCACAACAATGGTTGGAGGCTTAGTAGCCTAAAGTACAACAACAATTGAAACCTCTTCTTCATCTGGAATGACTTCCATTAGTCTTTGAAGCTCTGCTGTGTCTTTATCCTCATCCACCTTCTACTTCTTAGTACTCTCTTATTCTAAATCTTCTCTTGCTCTATTTGAACTACCTTTTACCAAGTCTGTTCTAAAGTCAACAAATGTATTCACCCTCTTGAAAGCTCTGTCAAACATCTTTGGAATAGAATCAAAGATTTGTTCTTCATGTCTTTGGGCTTCTTTCCTTCCATATTCTTCCGGTAAGTACACATGATTTTTCTTTGTTGAGCTTGGGTTGGTGGTTTGTTCCTCTTCTCTTCTGCACTTTTAGCAGCAAAGTGCTTTCTTCTTTGATCCAAGAGTTGTTGAAATAATTTTGCCTTTTCTTCAACAGACAACTCTTCTTGCTCCTCTACTTGCAATCTTTGAGCCAATTCATGATCAACCTTAATCTTAGCCTGAATATCAACCTATTCTTCAATCAAGGCAACATTGGATTCATCATTCTCCCTTACAAGTCTCTCTACTTCATCAAACTTAGCTTGTAATCTTTATCAGTTTCTTCATCAATCCTAATTAGATCTTTCTTTTTCATTGTCTTCACAGGTTCTTCTACTATTATTCCTTTACCCTTGTCCTATGATGGTTTTTGTAAAGAAATTGTTATTGTTGTTGTTGTTGTTGTAGATGGCTCTTGTATAACAACACCTTTTACCTTAGGTTTTACACTTTTCAAAGCTGCAAGTGCTTGAGACAAAGTAACTTCATCAATAGTTAAATTCACATCTTTAGCAGCAACTTCTTGTTCTGCAAACACCTCATCACCAGTCAAAGTATTCACATCAAACATTTCTACATCAGCATCATCCTGAACACTAACTAGGGTAATTTCATCATTAACATCAATAGAATTAATCCTCCTCCTCTGTTCGGATGCATCCTCACCCAAACTGTCTTCATCTCTAGAGGATTCTACCCTTCTAGACATACCAACTTTGTGTAACCTCTTCAGCCCATGAGTTCTTGACCTCTTTTTCTGTTCAAGCTTCTTGACCCTCCTCTTTAAACTAACAATTTCATTTTGTTGAGTGGTCTTTGTCTTTTCCAAATCAAGAACCCTTTGTTGTAAATTGGTATATAGTTCCATCATTCCTTTAGTTTAAGACTATCCTTACCACTTTGATGTATGTTACCTCTTGCAAGTAGTGGACCATTGTAAAGTTTAGATACATTCTCAAACCTAGTTTGAGCAATAGTATCCCCTATGGTTTCTTGGCGTCTAAGGCCACCACCTGAAGTAGTTCCTTAGGAACCAGCTTCATTAGGTGTTGCCTTGGATCAGGTCTTAGTTATGTTACCACTGTCATGCTCTGCTTCTAAGCTAGAAGCAGTAGTGGTAGCCCTCACCAATCTGTCACCCAACTCCTTATGGACAGCCTCATCTGCAACAATATCTGTAGGACCACTAGGCTGGTGTACCTGAGTGTCATTTCTCTTAGGCTTTCTAGGTTTTTAAGTCTTTTGAGGTTGAGTTAATGATTTAATAATGGTGGATGTGTAATGGGGATCAGTTGGAATTGCTGAACCTTCACCCAATTCTTGTTGGTTTTCTGCCACCATTATTGGAAACAAAGGTGTTACTCTACCAGAAAAACCTTTGCCTACCCTCTTCATATTTCCAAAAATCTTCTTAGTGTGAGAGGGTGCATTATAAATTCTCTTGTGACTTGGCAGCCTATCAAGTTGTTGATTCACAAACACTTGTATAAACCTTGGATACATAAAAAAATTTCCAGACACATTATCCAAGTTCTTAACCATACTTTCAAAAATGTATTTTGAAAAGTTGAACTTCTGTTTTGTAGCTAAACAGATAATTGCAGATGCCATAGTGCTACTAAACTCATTCCATGCAGTAGTCTTTGCACTTAGACATTGTAAAGTAGTATGAATCATAAATTTCCATTATGGAGAGAAGAATGGCTTATAAAAAGAGAGTTTCTGTGAAATTTTCTCATACCCCATCAATACAAGTTGTTCAAAGATGGTAGAATTTGGTAAACAATAAATACCTTCAGCATCTTCTAGTTGAAGATCTCTTCTCACAGTTGATTCATTTATGATTATCTTCTTTCCATCCACTAGGGCATGTAACTGTACTTCACCATTAACAGTTTTGACCTTGATAGTAGCCCAGAATTGTTCAATACGCGACGTGTAGATAGTAGGATTAACCGTTAAAGCATACTTTATGGGTTGTGCATTTAAAAAATCTACAATTTGTTCAAACCCATCACTTTCTTTGGGTTTAGACAAAAATGCGACCAAATTATGAGTTTCTACAAACTTTAGATTTGCCATTTGTGTTAGGTTTTGATGATGGATGATAAAATTGAGTTAGGGTTTGTGATTAGAGAGTATTTGAAAGAGTGAAATCGATTAAATGATTTATTGAAACCCTTGATCGAAGTATTTATGAAAATACCCTCAACAACATTAACTTAAACCTAGCAGTAGTAACTCAGCAGTAGTAAGTTTATGCCTAGCAGCATTAACTTAGAACTAGTAGTAGTAAGTTATGCCTAGCAGGATTAACTTTGAGTCACCAGCATTAACTCTAATTCCATTCCAAAAAAAACTTTTACATCATCAATCTAACACTTTTCTTTGCTTTTCCTGCAAAATGTTAGTCCAAAAACCAAGAAAGCACAAGCCATAGCAATTTTCACAATTATTATAGTATCAATTATACCTAATAGTATTAAGTATAACTAACAATAGTAGCTCAGCAGTATTAAGTATAACAAGCAGTACTAATTCATACAAAACTTTACAAAAACATAAAGAGATTAAAGTCTTTACAAAAACATAAAGAGGTAAAAGACTTTAAAGATTCGTCATTCCAATACTAATAATCAAATATTGAAATCTAATTACATCAAAATCTTTTGTAAGCAAATCTGCAACATTCTTGTCAGTATGGATTTTGACCATTTGAATCAATTTCTTTTCATTGCAATCTCTAACAAAATGATGTTTGATATCTATATGCTTTGTTTTTGAATGAAAAATAGGATTTTTAATTATGCAAATAGTATTGTTATTATCAATAAAGATCTTAGTATGCATAAAATTACACCCATAATCAAGTAGTTGGTTCTGAATCCAAAGCACTTGTCTATAGAAACTTGAAGCAACTACATACTCAGCTTCTGTTGTGGAATTTGCAACCACTGTCTATTTCTAGAATTGCCATGATATTAATCTACATCCAAGGAATTGACAACCTCCTATTGTAGACTTCCTATCCAAGCTTGCTCTAGCATAATCACTATCAGTGTATGCTACCAAATCAAAAGGAGAATCTTTTAGATACCAAAGGCCCAATTTTGGTTGACCTTTTAAGTACCTAAAAATCCTTTTCACATCATGACAATTTGAAACCTTTGGGTTGACTTGGTATCTAGCATAGGCACACACTGCAAACATGATGTAAGGTCTTGAAGATGTAAGATACATCAATGAACCAATCATTACCTATCAATGACATCCACTTCTTCACCATCTTCATCCTTGAGCAGAGGCTTTTGAGTTTCCATTGGTGTGCTTGCAGTCTTGACTTCTGTAAACCCAAATTTCTTTAAAATTTCAACAACATATTTATCTTGACTAATAAATATGCCATCCTTCTTCTGCTGCACTTGTAATCCTAAGAAGAATGTAAGTTCTCCCATAGAACTCATCTGAAATTTCTCATGCATTAACTTCTCAAATGCACGCATACTCCTTCTTTATTTGAGAACCAAAGATGAAGATCATCCCTCATAAACTTGGACCATCCCCACCCACCCCAGCAAAATTTCAACCTTTGTGCCATTTTGAAGAATATAGGTCTTGTCAATTCCCTCATTGAAACCTATTTTTCAACATATATGTTTTTACAAGGTTTCATACAACTTTAAGGAGCTTGATGAGTCCATACAATGCTTTTTGAACCTTGTATACTCTATCAGGAAAGTCAGGATCTTCAAATCCTAGTGGTTGACATACATACAACTCTTCTTCAATCTTCCCATAGAGAAAAACCCTTTTTACATCAATTTGATACACCACAAAATCTTTAAATGAAGCATAAGGTTAAAATAGCCTAATTGCTTCAATTCTTACAACATGGAAAGACTTCATCATAAGTCCAATCCTTCTCTTGTGAGACCCTGAGCAACAATCTTGCTTTATTCTTATCACAATCCCCCTTTCATACCTTTTTATTCCTGAACAACCCATTTAGCTGCCTATGAGCCCTTTTCTATTTGGTACACTCCACTAATGTCCAACTTCTTGTAACTTAATGTAGAAATCTCTTCATGCATACCTCTAATCTCCCAGCTGGATCCTTTAATGCATGAATTACCTTTTTGGATTCTTCCTGTGATAAAAATAAAGCAAACAAGTAGTTTTGAAGGTCTTTATGGTTTGTTCTTTGTCGAATAGTACTAACAAACCTATGTTCCTCCAATTTATTTAACACCTGTCTTGTTTGTGTAGCTGATTGCAAATCTCCAATCACTTGATCAAGAGGATGATCTTTATGAATTCTTGTAGTTGGAATAGGACTGACTTGGATTGTTGTATCTAAATTGTTCATGTCAGCCTTTGCACCATTATCTTCATTATTTCTTGAGAAGTCAAATATGCTATAATCTTCTAAAGCAGGCATATTTGGATCAAATGGAAGTTCAATGCTTGTTTTTCCACCAACAGCATTAACTTCATTTGTGCTAGCAGCATTAACATTGTTAGTGTTGTTAACATTATCTTCCTTCTCTTGATCATTACAATCATTATCTTTTCTTAGATCTTCATTAACCTTCTTTCCATCATCACTTAAAGGTTTGGATCCATCATCATGAGATCTCTCTGGATCTTGGGAATATAGTCGATCAGCAGTCCATAATGGTAGCAAAATGTAATCTTTGACAGGTTCTGTCTCCTATCTAGCTTGACCTGCATTATCATTTGCATTTGTTCCTACAAAACCATTAGACTGTGTACCTACAACAATTGGCTCATAATTCATTGTTCTTGTTAGTGCATCAACATTAAATAGCCAATCTGGTCCACTACCTACAACATTAGGTGTATTCTCACTAAACCTAATATGCATGTTTTCTTCCACTATCCTTGTTCTACTATTGAATACTTTAAAGGCTTTACTATTCAAGCAGTATCTAACAAAGAAACCTTCATCAGTCTTACCATCAAATTTGCCTAAGTGATATATGGTATTAAGAATAGCAACAGGACACCCAAATGGTCTCATAAAACTTAAAGTTGGTGTTCTACTATGAGAAAGTTCATATGGGGTCTTGTTATGAGGCTTAACTACTAACACTTTATTTTACACATAACAAGTAGTATTAACTGCTTTTGCCCAAAAAGTAGTTGGCAACTTAGAATCAGCTAGCATAGTCCTAGCAGCCTCAATAAGTGTCATATTCCTCCTCTCAACAACTCTATTTTGTTGAGGATTTCTAGCTACACTAAGTTGTTGATCCCTTCTTGACAGATCTTACATAGCTTGTTAAAGCTTAGTTATATTGGATAGATCCAAGATAACTATAGTAGAAACTAAGATTAGGAATATCACAAACTATGCGGAATCTAGTTTGCAATACCAAGAAGAACAATGAAACAGTAAAAACAAGATCTTTACTAAACTTTCAATATATTGAATACTATTTTGAGTTACAAAATAGCTATGAATACTAACTATGATTACAATGCAAACTATGAATACTAATATGAAAACTGATATCTAGATCTATGCCATAGGGTTCCTTTTATACACTAAGGAAACCCTAATGGGCTTACAAAACGCGTCAAGTGATTATGATCTTTTCTATAAGTAAACATAATCTCTTAAACAAATAAGTTTATCCATATCTTCTTTACAAATAATTGATACTTATCTTCATAAGTATTCTTCTTGTTCAATCAACCTTTATCTCTTCTTTGATATGTCTTTGATCTCATCTCTGACAGCATTAATCCTTCCAGCAGTTGTAATTGAGCACAAGCAGCATTAACTACTTAGAAGTTTACTTTAGCAGTACTAACATACACTAGCAGTACTAACTTTAGTACTAACAGTAGTAAGTACTTAGTATATTTTTAGTCTTTATCTCTGAGCAGTCTTAACTTCTACTAGCAGCAGTAACTTTATACTAGTCGTACTAATTATACTAACAATAGTAACTAGCAATAGTAACTTTATACTACTAGTACTAACTACTTAGCATAATTTTTTCATTAGTATGACCAGCAGCACTAAGTTATGCTTGACAGCTCTAATATATACCTGAGCAGTAGTAACTCTAAGAGTCATCTTAAAGTCTTTTAAACCCAACAATCCTCCCCTAAACTTGATGTTCATCTTCTGAATCTTCAAGTTTCATTAAAAGTCTTCACCATCACCAGGAGGATGCATTCAAACACTTCATTGACCCTTTTCCTGCTTTGTTATGAGCTTGAGTAGTTGATAACACGTCTCATTCCAACGATCAGCTTGAAGCTTATTGTTCAACATGTTTGAGATTGTTATTGGTGTCAGGGGATATCTTTTCTCAACCAACATAAAGATATGTCAATTTCTAAACCTTACAAAGTGTAGTCTACAGTTATCAAACAGCTTCCAAACAGTGACTTTGTACCCTTGTAGATTTCTCCATACTTCACTTTTTATGTCAGGTTCAAACATTACTTTTAAATCACCCCATAACACTCTTTCATAATCCTCCTCTCGCCTTGTTATCCCATGTTTAGCTTTAACCAACTTCCAGAGGGTCTCCAAGTCTTCTCTATCAATACCCTGAAGCATCTTTATCATTGATGAATACCTTTTTGAGCTTCTATCAGCCCTTATCAATTTAAAGTATCCTATCCTTCCATCTTTATCAATCTGGTATTCAACAATCACTGGAGGCTTAGTAGCTAGAGGTATAGCATCAATTGCTACCTCATCATCTTTAACTATCTCAATATGCCTTTTCATTTCTGCCTCCTCTTGATCATCTTTTTCAACTACTACATGCTCATCTATCTTTTGCTTCTTTGACATATCAGATTCAAGTTCATCCCTTGCTCTTTTAGAGCTTTCCTCTGTTCTTGTCTCATTGCCTTTTACTACTTCTGAATTCATGTCCACAAATGTATTTACTCTTTTCATTTCCTTATCAAACAACTTCTGGATTTCATTATAGCTTTTGCTCTTTAACTGACTATGTGTGTATCCAGCCATATTCTTCAAATAGGTAGACATTTGATTTCTCTTTTGAGCTTTGGTAGGTGGATTTCTTATTATCTCTTCAGTTCTAACTTTGTAAAGTGTTTCTTTCTTTTGTTCATGAGCTCTACAAATAATCTTGATCTTTCTTTAATGGCTATTTCTCCCTGTTCTTCTACTTGTAGCCTCTGAGCTAATTCAAAGTCTGCCTCCATCATAGCTTATGTGTTATCCCATGATTCGATCAAGCTAAGTTGACTTCTTCTTCCTTTTGCCTTGCAAGCCTCTCTTCTTCAATAAGTTCAGCTTATAACTGAGCTTTAAGATTTCTAGCCATTTCTTCATCAAGAGCAACTTGATCTTTCTTCTTCAAAGGTACTTCAGGCTCTACCATTTTTCCTTTGCCTTTGTCTTTTACTTGTAGAAGTTGTGATTGTGAAGAAGAAAATGTTTTTGTAGATGCAGGTACGTGTTCTTCCTGATCATGAAATATAATTCCCTTAGCCCTTGGTCTAACAAATGCAACTGTTGTATCAGCAGTTGTAACAGGCTTGGGTTTTGTAGTTTTGATCTCAATCAAAGTTTGAGCAAGAGTCAATTCGTCTAGAATTACAACACTGGCACTGACAGTAGTAACTACTTCAGCAACACTAACTGGAATTGACTTTGTAGTTGTAGCAACACTAACTACAGGCTCTTCGACCACCTTTTCAAACTTAATTTCCTGCTCTTCCAACACAACTGTATCAAACATCAGGTTGTCATCATTTATCTCTTGAGTCTCATTCACCAAAGTTACTTCTACATTAACATCAAGATCTTTAAATTTCCTCCCTTGTTTGGATGCATCCTCCTAAGCACCTAAACTAGAATCATTAGAGGATTCTAGCCTGCTAGAGGAGCCAACCTTTCTTAACCTTCTTAACCCTGAAGTTCTTGACTTCCTTCTCTTTTCTAACTGCTTGACTCTCTTCTTTAAACTAGTAATCTCCTTTGCTTGAGCAGTCCCGGCTTTCTCCAAATCAAGGACCTTCTCCTCTAGGTTGATACACAAACTCATCAATTCAGCAAGTTGCATTCTATCGTCACCACTTGGAGGTGGATCATAGGAAGGGGTAGAGATATGTTCCTCAGGAGTAGTCTCTTCAGCATTAGGGTTTGTAGGAGCACTGTCCTTCCTTTGTTTCCTTCTTGATTTTTTCTTTTGATGTTTTGAGGATGATGGTTGAGTGATAATGGGTGTGGAATGGGAATCAGTAGGAGTAGCTGAATCTGCACCCATGTCTTCTGTAGCTAGAACCATCATTGTGGAGAATAGTGGTGTAACCCTTCCAGAAAAACCCTTGCATGGTCTCTTCATGTTAGCAAACACCTTCTTGGTGTGGAAAGGTGTAACATAAACCCCTTTATGCTTGGACATTCCCTCTACTTGTTTGTCTAGAAAGACTTGCACACATCTTAGGTACCTGAGAAATTTTACCCCACCATCCATGTTCTTCACCATATTGTCAAAAATGTACTTGGAAAGGTTGAATTTTTGGTTTGTGGCAAGATGATAGTAGTAAATTCAACCCTTTAATTATATAAATATATATAATAAATATATAAATATAAGGATTTAAATCAACGGTAAGTATTCCAAGAGGCTTTTAAAAGATTCGCTTTTAACCAAAGCAAAATCCAAAACCTCCCGGGTCGATTCCCAACGAGGCGTGAATTGAAAATCGGGTATACGTTCGTGATCGCATTTTTGAATGGATTAAGATTTTTGGATTGGTTTTCCTATTTGCATAATTAAAATGAAAAAACGAGTAAAGAAAACCTAAAAACGAAAGCAAGTAAGGATTTAAACCTAAAAACGAGAACGAGATCAAAACCCGTTCTTTAAAAAACCAAATTATGAAATTTTAACTCTACGAAGACAAATTTAATTTTCCTAAGTCCTAAATAATAAAAGAAAATTTAAAAAAAAAGAATTATATTTTTTTGATTTTTTAATAATTTTTTATGAATTAAAAACTGTTTTAAAAAGAAAAATTAATTAAAAATACTAAATGAAAAGAGAAAAATCTAAAAAAAAGCTGGAAAATACTTTAAGTTATGTAGAATGCAAGAAAAATACTAATTTTGAAAAACTGCTTAAATATAAGCCAGAAATAAGCAAAAGTTGGCTGAATGGCTAAAAGGAAAAACAAGGTATAAAAATAAAGTGGGTGGAGTAGTGACCAGATGGTCCTACTGGCACCAATGGTTAGTGTGTGTTCGAGGTGAGACGTGTGGGTGTGAAAGGGGAGGTCTAGGGGTCGAATCCTTGGGCCTCCCTTTTTGCTAACTATTTTTTTTAGTTTTTCTTTTTGCAAATTTGTAAAATAGGTACAAATAAGCAAAATTTAAAAAGTGACTTTTTGTAAGTCTTAAAAATAAGCTGGAAAATAAGCAACTAAAGTGACAGTTTGTAGTTTTTTTTATACTAAGTCTAAAACTAAGCTAAACAGTTAAGCATTTTTTAGAACAATTAAGCTAATGAAATTGAGAAATAAGCTAAAACAGATAGTACACTACACCTAATAAGCAAACTTAAACAAAATAAGCAATTGAAAATAGGCAGAAAAGCTAAAATCAAGCAATAAGCACAAATGGGCAAAAACAGTCAATCACACAGCCTATATGGTTACTTTTGAGCTTAATTTTAAGCCGCTATATGGATCCTTATGGGAATGCAGCTTATACCACTAAAAAGATTAGCTTATAGGCTATCTAAAACAACAAACAAAAAATGGTTTGAAACAAAATCAAGCTACTAAAAGGCTCATGTAAAAGTGCAGTTCACTCAGCATATGCTGATTTTGGTTTTTCTTAAAGAGACAGATGGGGCTTTTTCACCTTAAAAATAAGCTAGAAAAGTAAGTCTAAAAGCTAACCTAAGCTCAAACAGATAAACATTGATAGTCAAAGAGCTTATGCTCAAAAAGACAGACTTTAAAAAAATTCTAACTAATCTAAAAGTTAATTTGAAAATTGGCTTTTTAACCAAGAAAAATACTTGACAGTTTTGACTAAACAACAGTAAACCAAAAGGGCATTTCACTACTGCATTTTTACACTTAAAAACAACAAAACACTCTTAAAAGTTGTTAAGAGGATCTTAGTCTAATAAGCAACATAAAACTGTTTTGATCCAACAGTTTTAAACACCTATTAGCAAAAACCTAAAAACTAACTTTTAGACTTTTAAACCTTTAAAAGCAGCTTAAGAACAACTTAAAATGGCTTGTGCAAATTGCCCAAGTGACCCAAATGGGTTTTTACCCAATTTTGACCCACTTTGGGTCTTATACCGAACACCCTTTTATGTTTTAAAAAGTCCTTTTTAAAACTGATTTTGAAAGATTTAAGCCAAAAGTTTTGAAAACAAATGTTAACCAAGCAATGTTAAGCACAAATAAGCAGAAAGCACATAAAGATAAGCACTAAAATAAGCAAATAGGAAATAAGCAGTTAAAAGCAATACTTGACAGTTTTAAAGTAAAACATGCACAAATGAAATACAAGCAATAAACCAAGACAAGTAAGCATAAACACAACTATAACAAGCAAGATAAGAAGGAAATAAGCAAGTAAATAGTAAATAAGCAAATCTACAGTAAAATGAACAAAAAAATGAAAAATGAAAACTCACCAAACCCTTGCTCAAAACAGGGTGAATAAAAGTAATCTACAAGCTCTAGCTTGTCAAAGACAAGCTAGTGTGGTCTATAAGCTCTTCCCGAGCTAGCTTATCATCCAAAATGTTGAGGTACTTTTAGGGGTGAGTCTTTTTTGTGAATTTTTTGATTTTTAGACAGGAAATTAAGCAGACTTTTATATAAGCTTTTAATGACTTAAAAGCTTATATAAGAGCTTAACAAACAGTATTTAAAAGACAAGTAATTTAAATGAAAATGATTAAAGAAAACTTGAAATTTTCATTCACTTAAGAAAAATTACAAAGACAGTATTTAAATGACAGAAAAATTAAATGACAAGTAATTTAAATTGCAATATTAAAATTGGTACAAATTTTTGTTAATACAAAGCTTAAACTTAACAAAATTTGACAAAAAACTATAAGCTACAAATGCCTAATACTTATACTAAAAGCTAAGTCTTCAAGTCTTCACTTGTTATGTTTCTTCAGTGAGAGAGTTGAGGACTTGTGTTTCTTGTGTGAGAGATCCCGAAAACAAATCTCAGCAATCAATTTGGTGTGTCCTCCAAGTTAAATGATCAAAACCCTTTATTCATTTGTCATATTATTACCAATGGTTGAGCAATGGATTTCCAAACATGGCAAATGCCATGTGATGACGTAGGGTTATAGATGGTGATGGGTTTGACTGGTGGGAACAGTAAACGAGGTGGGAAAATGACAGGGGAGGGTAAACAGGGGTTTTGGCGGGAACATTTGTTTATACCTGTTTTGGTGCAGGGTATAAGTTAAGGGGATTGACACAATTGGCCCCTTAATTTGCGTGTTTATATTACACGGTAAGTCCTTTGTGGTGGTATACTTTTGGGGACTTGGCAGGTTAGGTCCTCCAAGGTGTATGTTATGTTTGCAAAGTTAGTCCTTGGAGGACTAACGACAGTTAGTATGAAAAGGGATATGAGGCTTAACACTGTTATGGGGATTGGGCTTTATATATTTAATTTTTGGGCCGGTTTGATTAAAAAATGGCAATGGGCCATTTTAAGCTTTAAGGCTTATTAGTTTTGATATAAATGACTTAATGGGCTGACCCGGCCCATTAGATGGGTGGGGGTGGGCCTATTAAGTGTTTCTTCGGTTTTGGCTTCGTCTTTGACTGTTGACTTTTCAGGGTTGACTTTGACTTTGACTTTTTGACTTTGGCTTTTTCACGCTTTTCCATTCCGTGCTCGATTTTGTCCGTTTTGGCTTGATTTTTTGTCCTTTTGTCGGATATCCGTTTCCTGCACAATATAAATGAAAACATACAAATACAATGTATTTTTGGTACGTTTTTGGTCATTTAAGTCCGTTTTTAAAGGTCAAAGGTATGTGTAATTAAGCACATACCACAAGACATATGATAATAGATGCTATAGTGCTACTAAATTCATTCCAAGATGTAGTCTTAGCACTAAGGCATTGTAGTATAGTATGGATGAGAAATTTCCATTGGGATGAGAAATAAGCTTTATATAATGTAATCTTTTGAGTAAGAGTTTCATACCCCGTTCTTTCCAATTCTGCAAAAATGGTGGCAGCGGGTAGACAATATGTTCCTTCAGCATCATCTAACTTAAGATCACTCCTTATACTTGTCTCAGAGATAATTACCTTTTTCTTGTCTAATAGGGCTTGTATCTGTCGTTCCTCATTAACTGTTTTGACCTTAGCAGATGTCCAGAACTGTTCAATACAGGTAGTATAAATGGTTGGATTGACCGTTAACGCATATTGGACAGAACCTGCATTTAGAAAATCAATAATTTCCTCAAACCCATTACTTTCTTCGGGTTTCTCCAAAAACGCAACCAAATTGTAAGTTTTAGCAAACTTTAGGGTCGACATTGTGATGGGTTTTGATGATTAAAGATGAAATTGAGTTGGGGTTTATGATTATAGAGGATAAAAATGTGTAAAATTGAATGAATGAGTGATTGAAACCCTTAATTAAAGTATTTATGAACTCACCCTCAACAACATTAACTTGAACTGGCAGCATTAAGTTAAGCCTAATAGTATTAACTAACCCAGTAGTAGGAAGTTATACATGGCAGCATTAACTTATGCCTAACAGTAGTAAGTGAATGCCTAGCAGCATAAACTAATATAGGTAGTAGTAAATTAAGGCTAACAACATTAACTTAAGCTTAGCAGCATTAAGTTTTAAGCCGAGCAACATTAACTTTAAGACACCAGCATTAACCCTAATTTCATTCCAAAAAGCATTTCCATCATCAATTGTGATTCTCACAAGCTCTTTTTCTGTTTTTTAATCTCACTATATCTCTCATTTCTTTTCCTCACCAATTCACTCTATCTGTTTTTTATATCACACAACTCTCTTTCTATTTTTTAGCTTATTATATCTCTCATTTCTTTTTCTTACTAAGTCACTCTATCTATTTTTATTACCAAGAATCCTTTTAGACAATTTTTTACAAAGTTTCATGTTGTCCTCCCCACTTCTAAGTGTGTTAACTCTTAAGAGAGATGGATCATTGGACTTGTTTAGATGCAGCCTCAAACCTAATTTAAGCTTTAGCACCCCCAATATGGTATCTTGGCACCTAGGACCACTACCTGAATTAGTTCCCTAAGGAAGAGATTCATTAAGTGTTGCCATAGATTGGGTTCTATTAATGTTACCACTGTCCTGCTCTACTTCTAAGCTAGAAGCAGTAGTGGAGACCATTTCCATTCTGTCTTCCCACTTCTTATAGACAGTCTCATCTGCAACAAGGTAAATAGGTCCACTAGACTAAGATGTCTTAGTGGTCCTTTTGGCTTTCCTAGGTTTTTTAGTCTTTTTGGGTTAAGATTATGATAGAATAGTGATTGGTTCAAGATTAGATAGTGATACAATTGTGGATGTGTGTTGGGGTTCAGTGGGATTCCCTAACCCTTCACCCACTTCTGCTTAATGATACATTCCCTTTCATCTAATCTTAATTAACCTCCCCGCAAACAATACTTCAGAGATTAAGTAATCCAATGCTAGCAATCAAAAAGTTAAACCTACTAACATCAAAAGCCTTTATGAGAAGATTTGCAATATTGTGGTCTGTGTGAATCTTGATCACTTGAATCAACTTCTTCTCATAAGAATCTCTAATGAAATGGTGCCTTATTTTAATGTGCTTGGTTTTAGAATAAAACACTGGATTCCTCACAATACAACTAGTGCTTTCATTATCAATGTGAATCTTGGTGTTCATAAAGTTAAACCCATAATCAAGCATTTGATTTTGGATCCATAACACCTGCCCACAATAATTAGCAGCAGCAACATACTTTGCTTCAGTATTAGAGTTTGCAACTATAGTCTGCTTTTTTACATTGCCATGAAATCAACCTTTTGCCAAGAAATTAACAACCTCCTATTGTGGATTTCCTGTCAAGGCTAGCTCCAGCATAATCACTATCAGAAAAAGCTTCCAAGTCAAATGGTGAATCCATAGGATACCAAAGGCCCAATTTAGGTTGACCTTTTAAGTATCTAAAGATTCTCTTCACAGCATGAAGATGTGAGACTTTATGAGTAACTTGGAACCTTGCACAAGAACAAATAGCAAACATTATGCCATGCCTAGGAGTTGTAAAGTACATCAATGATCTAATCATTGATCCATAGAAGTGAACATCCACATCATCAGCTTCTTCATCCTTGAGCAATGCTTTGTTAGTCTCAACTGGAGTGCTTACTGTCTTTACAGTGACAAAATCAAACTTCTTTAATATACCAGCCACATACTTGTCTTGGTTGATGAAGATTCCATCATCTTTTTGCATGACTTGCAACCCTAAGAAGAAAGTGAGCTCCCCTATAGAACTCATCTAGAATCTCTTGTGCATCATCTGCTCAAATTCAACACATAAAGACTTTTTGTAGACCCAAAGATGATATCATCAACATACACCTATACTAACAGGATATCACCTCTGTCCTTTTTGATGAACAATGTTTTATCTATAGTGCCTCTTCTGTATCCATTTTCTAATAGGTAGGTAGACAAGGTCTCATACCAGGCTCTAGGAGCTTGATGTAGACCATATAAAGCCTTTTCTACCTTATAAACCTTATCAGGGAACTATAGATCTTCAAAACCAGGAGGTTGGCACACATACACCTCCTCTTCAATAGTACCATATAAAAAGGCACTCTTTACATCCATCTGGTACACAATAAATCCCATAAATGATGCATATGCCAAAAATAACCTGATTGCTTCAATCCTAGCAACATGAGCAAAAACCTTATCATAATCAATGCCTTCTTCTTGGGTGTAACCTTGTGCAACCAGTCTTGCCTTGTTTCTAACTACAATTCCTCTCTCATCTTTCTTGTTTCTATACACCCACTTAGTTCCAATAGCCCTCTTGCCTTTAGGAAGATCCACCAGAGTCCAAACCTTTTGAAGTTTAAATTGCAGAAGCTCCTCTTGCATTGCTTCTATCTAGCTTGGATCTGTCAAAGCTTGAATCACCTTTTTGGGTTCATTTTGAGAGAGAAAACATGCAAATAAGTAGTTTTGATAATCTTTGTGATTTGTTCTCCTCTGCTTTTTGATGTAACTAACCATAGCATGTTCTTCAGAAATCTTGGTCATCCTCCTTGTTTGAGTAGCTGAATTTATGTCTCTAATGATCTGGTCTTTAGGATGATCCTTGTGAATTCTGGTTGTGGGAATAGGACTGACATTCATGGTGGTTTCCAAGTTGTTAAGGTCAGCCTCTGCACCCACATCTTCATCATCATATGCACCACTAAAGATACCAGTATCCTCCAAATCAGGTATGAGAGGGTCAGTAGGAAGATCATCAGCATTAGTAAATTTTTTCCCCGCAGTACTAATAGATGGACTAACAGTAATATATTTGTTAGTGTTGTTAGCATAACCTTCCTTCAGTTGAACAAGCAAATTATACAATTCAACTCTAAAATCTTGCACATTCTGGTCTTTTTCTTTATTTTAAGCTCCTCCTTCTTTCTCTTGACCATTTCTTTCACCCTCATTTGCTGGTTCTTCATTAGTCTTTTTACTAGCATAATCAGCAACTGCATCCTTTGAGCTCTGTAGACTATCATAAAGTAATGGTAGTAGAATATATTGTTGAGTAGGTACTGCATCAACATTATCTTTAATACTTGCATTTTTATTAGTTTGATTCCATGCAGTAACTGGCTCTATTAGGTAATAATAAATCTGTGAGCATAATCCTAACCGCCTCTATTAGTGTCATATTCTTTCTTTCAGCAACATTATTTTGTTGTGCAGTTCTGGCAACACTAAACTCCCTCTTAATTCCTTTCATCCCACAAAACTGAATCATGTCATTATTCTTATACTCAGTTCCTTTGTCACATCTGATGATTTTAACCTTACAATTTATTTGGTTTTCTATGCTAGTAATAAAAGTTTTAAGGATCCCACTAGTCTCATCCTTAGTGGCCAAAAAGAAAACCTA
>BQNB010006719.1:84737-96408 GCA_026074375.1 Tanacetum coccineum | reverse complement strand
TTTGGGATTTGGAGATATGTTTTTTTTTGTTAAACAGTTAGAAAAAAAAGAGATGGATATATCGGCTGAATTATGGAAAACATTTAGGGTCGACATATCTTTGAATTTTTGGGTCGACATTGTCGAACCTAAACGTTTTATATAAAAAAACATATTTACCTGCTACATAGTTTTGTTGTTTAGCGAGTTTTGGGTCGACAATGTCGACCCTAATTGTTTTTTATAAATTATAAATAAACAAGCAAAATTACACGCGCTTTGATGCGGAGCGTTAATTTTTCGCGTATTGTTGCGGGCCATTAATTTTTTATTTTTTATTTTTTATTTTTGCGCAGGTTTATTTTTTCGGTCTCATGTTTAATAACTTGATTTTTTTGCAATATTGGGCTCGTTTTGTTCGCAATTCGAAAATCTTTCCGTGGGTATTTTTTGGTCGGAATGACTCGATAGATATGTGTTATATATAAAAAAACGTAAATAGTTAGAAGCCGAGGGTACGTTTTGTAATTATTTTTTTTCTATTTATATTAAACTTCAACATTTTTTATAAAATCGTGCGTATATCAGAAGCATTGCAATATTGGACTCGTTTTGTTCGCAATGCGAAGATCTTTACGCGGGTATTTTTTATCTGAATGAATAGGTAGATATATGTTATATATTTGATAAGTAAAGTTTTCGCGTGTTGTTGCGGGCCATTAATTTTTATTTTTTATTTTTTAATTTTGCGCGGGAGCCCAACTACCAGCCCAAGTTGGGAGCCCAACTACCAGCCCATTTTGATACGACGACGTATCAAATGAGCTTTGATTATAAGTATAATGATTATTAAAATCAATATTAAAAATGATTAAAATCAATAAAAATGATTTAAATTAGTTATAAATTATTTAAATAAATTAAAAATGATTTAATGAAAATTAGACGGATGAATCGAGATGGTATCGTAACAACAATTAAATGGATGGGTCGATATGATATCGTTACACATGAAATGTTAAACGGATGAGTCGAGATGGTATCGTTACACATGAAATGTTAAACGGATAAGTCGAGATGGTACCGTTACAGATCTGAACAACCACAACCAAGTTATTCTCCGGGACCTTACAGATCAGCACAACCACAATCAAGTTATTCTTTAGGACCTCACAGATCTGTACAACCACAACCAAGTTATTCACCAGGACCTTGTAGATCTAAACCAATAGAGTGCTCAAACTGTAAGGTCAAAGATCTTACGATTAACAGGCTCGAATCAAGAAACAGGGCATTGAAGGCAAGAATAAGGATGTTGGAGGCAAGACTGGAAATGGAAAGGAATCCTGAGGACCACGCATGTCAGTCGAGTGCAATACTCAATGAGCTTTTAGATGACACGGAGAACCTTCATATGGAGTAGTTGTTGTTGTTGTTTAATGTGTTGTTGTCGTTGTTGTTGTTTTCGTTGATGTAGTAGTGGTTCTTGTAGATGTTGTTGCGGTTTAGAGTATTCGAATGTATTTTACTTCATGTAATTCATATGAAATTTGGTTTGGAGTAATACGTGTTTGTATGTATCTTTCGGGTATTGTTTTACTGATTGCTCAGATATTCACATGAATCTTTAATGCATTTTAGAGTTTAACAAAGTAGTTTCTTTAGCGGAATCCATAATTGATGAATTATTTTAACTACAAAAATAGGGCAGGCAGGGGTGTTGGTTCGCATTTGTTAAACGGAGGAGTCGAGATGGTATCCTTAGACCTGAGATGTTAAACGGATGAGTCGATATAGTATCGGTGATACATGAGATATAGTATCGTGATACATGAAATGTCGTGATACCCTTTATGTTAATTATGCTTGGTGGGTTTTATCTATGTGATAAGCTAAGAGCTCAAATTGCAGACCATCGCATGCTTGCTCAAGAGCTTGATGCTTCCAGTGGGTGGGTGATTATAAAGGACAAGACAGTTGATTCAGCTGCCCTATTTCACGACCTTTATAATGACATGGAGAATCTTGGTTTGGAGTAATTAGTACGCTTTAATGTAATTCGTACGCTTTAATGTTTGAACTTTAATAGATGAGTAATATAATCCGTATGCTTTAATGTTTGAACTTTAATCGATCTGTAATGTAATTGTGCAGACAACTATTTACCCCACTAGAATATGCTTGGAAGATGCCATGGCCATTTGGTTAATTGTAGGGATGTACACTTCTGGAAACTTTATTATGGTTTAACACAGTTCGATTTATTCCCGCCAAAAACTTCCGACCGCCAATTACTCCCGCCAAAAACTTCCGCCAATTACTCCCGCCAAATACTCCCGCCAAAAACTCCTGCCAAAAACTCCCGCCAATTAGTCCCTCCAAAATCTCTTTCATACCATAAAAGCAGATACTCTCACAATCACAAACATATCACACACTCTTACCACGAAAAAATGGTGATGATGGTGCCACATGAAGCTTTTGCGTGTCGGTGTGAAAGAGGAGATGTAATTCTCCGACAAGCGTATACAACTGAGAATTACGGTAAACTATACTATGCATGTCCAAAATCAAAGGTGATCAATCAAATGTTTTTTATATGTGTAATAAATATATATTATGGTTAGTTGTTTTATGAACTGATTTCTTTACTATTTAACAGCCTCCGAAACATTTTGGATGTGGATTTTTTTTATGGAAAGAGGACCGACTTCGTGACTTAATGAGTTCTCCTGGAGCTCCATCTGCAGGACCTTCAACACCTTCAAGGTATTCTTCAGTACCTTCAACACCTCCAAGCTATTCTTCGAGACCTTCAACACCTCAAATCTATTCTCTCGGATCCTCAAGAAACACATAGTGCTCAAACTGCAAGTAATTGCGTGGAAGGATAAATGTACTCAAGGCAACAATGGAGATGCATATGCATCCAGAACAACACACACTCAATTCGGCTGCACTACTTCACGAAGTTCTCAATGAAATGGAAAAACTTAATTTGCAGTAGTTTGTCATTTGCAATGTAATTCATATGTTTTATTATATGTCAAGACTTTGTTTAATCGATCTGTAATGTAATTCGTACGCTTTACTTAATTACATTTTACCGTCGCATGTTCTTCTTTTTCTAGTAGTGTTTGTTAAAATATATACAAGGTTTTTTTAAATAGATTTTTTTGACTATAATTGGTAATTTATATCATTTCTGAATTTATAAAAAGTATTTTAAATTTTTGTATAATTTTTTTTTAAATGAAATTTAGGGTCGACAATGTCGACCCTAATATTTTAGCGGGATATATTAAATACTGGCGGGCTCATTAAAATGGGATTAAATTTTGGTAAAAAAATTAGGGTCGACATTGTCGACCCTAAATTCTTTAATAAATTGTTTTATATATTTATATATAATTTTAAATGCATTTTATATATTAGAAAATGTATAAAGTCATGGAAAAATATTAGGGTCGACAATGTCGACCCTAATTTTCGACCCAAAACAGTTTTGTTGACTAACCAGTTTTGTTGAATAAATGTGGTCCCATGCCTCAGTTAGGGTCGACATTGTCGACCTTAATTTTTCCTCGACCCAAAACACTCATTTTGTTGTAGTGAATCTTAAGCATCTTTTATTTATAAAGTTATTAAAAAAATAGAAACCGATAAACTCACTATAATTTATTTAAAATTTAACAACTAAGGTTTACTAATTACATTATCTTTTTTTAAGTTTTTTCTTTTATAAAATTGATACATTGTGTTTTTATACAAATTTTTTGTTGGATTAAATTTAATGAGTTTGATTTAATTAAAACCAATTTTAATTTTTATTTGACATTAGGAATGCTCAATTTTTGCTACTTAGGGCGAATGGTGCAATTCTGTTGGTCCAAATGAGTTTTTCTAACATTATTTTTTCACGTTTTGGAAATCTCATATCTCAAATCTCTTATATAATAAAAAAAATTACATTATTTTGAAAGTATTTTGCTAATGAAATTTTATTGAGAAACAAATTGGGCTAATCAGGTTGCTTTATTTTCACATGTGGCAAAATTGAGCATTTTTATTGAAAAATTAAAAGTCAAAATTGAAAAAAATTGGTCAAACTTTAATTCGGCCTTTAGGGTCAACCTGGTGGCTTCTATTAGGAAGCAGTCACAAAGGAGGCTCGAGGGCTTGTTAAGGAAGGCGATAAGGGCCGACGAAGGCAGGAAAGCGAAAGACTTTTTCTGGTTCCCTGAGTCCGGGGTGCTTGTGGGAGGGGTGTGCCACGACTAAACAAGGGAATGAAAATAAAAGCATTAGTTATTGTGTATGTAAATAAATACGTGAGGTTGTACGTATACGACCAACTCATATTATTCCTCTTTATGAGTTTAACCCATGTGTATACGGGTTTGAAAATTAAATACGGCAAAATTACTATTAACGAAAATATAAATATCAAATGTAAGCACAGGTTATTGTAATATGAAAATTATTATACGCGATTTAACTTATAACTACGACTCATATAGTTCCTATTTAAAGTTTATATAAGGATATCCAGAAAACATTTTTAAAAAACTTTATATTTTTACTTTATCAACGGTCATTAATTAATGTGCTATTAAACTCGCATAATGTGTACAACATGATATCAATAGTTAAATTTAAATAACAAGATCAACCTTAACACCATGTCAATTAAACAAAGTTAGATATTTTATCAAACAAAAATCTTTACAAAATAATAATTTATATTATTACATAATGAAAAAAGTTTATGCAATTTCTCATGCATAATTATTAGTTGTATTAATTAATATCACGATTATAAAACATTAGACACGAGCGAATTCTTATAAGGTTATATATTGAACTAAAAATTTAAAATAAACTTGATTTATGTATAAACCTCGTTCGTGCACGAGACATAAGTAGTTATATAAAGATGATAAATAGATACTGTAACATTTATAAAAAGTAAAC
Organism: Tanacetum coccineum; assembly: GCA_026074375.1. NCBI lineage: Eukaryota > Viridiplantae > Streptophyta > Magnoliopsida > Asterales > Asteraceae > Tanacetum > Tanacetum coccineum. Next base: position 91,455 of record BQNB010006719.1, on the reverse strand, counting down.
ACACAGAATACGTATTTGTGTATTTTGGTTTGTGTTAATCATATATAGGTCAAAAACAAACACACAGAATACGTATTTGTGTATTTTGGTTTGTGTTAATCATATATAGGTCAAAAACAAAAACAAAACAAAAATTCATATATAGGTCCAAATCATCATATGATCCTTTAGTTCACCCAACTCAGTGGTTAATTATACGACGATTTTTTTTGGCTTAGGCATTTAGTACGCATTGCATGCAAATGATAACAAATCTGTCACTGATCTAAATGAAAAAAAATTAAACACATCATTAATTATGATGCACGTACACTAATGATGATGAAGAAGATCATAGGTGGAGTGGGTGTTGTTAATTTGATCAACGTTGTTAAATCATCTGAATTTCGATGGACGATTCTTATTGCTGCTGTATTTGTTTTCATCAGTCTCACGTTCTCCCTTTTTCTTTTACTCCAACATCTATCTGCTTACAAGAACCCTGAGGTATCATACACATTTAAATGCATGCAGCTTGAATTTGTTAGGAGCAGTTGATTATAAATCTTGTTATTCTGGTTTCGAGTTATCTGTTTAATTGTACGTACAATGTACGTAGTCCTGTCATGATATTTTTAGGACTTATTTATACTAAGATTCACTGTTATGGTTGACAGGAACAGAAGTTTTTGTTAGGTATTGTGCTCATGGTACCGAGTTATGCCGTTGAATCTGTAAGTGATTTAGTGAATAGTATGTGTCTTATCCTTTTCTTTCGGTTTAGCATGAAAGCACTCCACTAGCTGCTTAATGCCAGCCGGTTTGTAATGGATTCTATTTGTCTTATCAGCTCAAATGATGTTCATTTGTATCATAAATTTTTATAATTGATCGAGTAGCCATACTTGACGCCACCTTATAAAAATGAATTAGTAGGGACTATTATACTCACTGTTGCAATATATCAACGTATAGTTAAGGCTTTCTTTTGCAGTTTGTGTCGATGTTGAATCCATCAATTGGGGTTGAAATTGAGATAATACGAGATTGCTATGAAGCTTTTGCAATGTATTGCTTTGGGAGATATCTGATTGCCTGCTTGGGTATGTGCCTTCTGACTTGATTTATGTCGTTTGTAACTGTCACTGCGCTAGTAAGGTGGATTTAGATCAAAGACATCAAACTAAGCTCAACAAATTATCGAACATTATGAGAGTATACAGCAGTTAAAAATATGGGATATAAAGCTGTTATAATCGTCTGTTTTAACTTTCTCTGGTAGTTGAAGTACACTTTTTATTGATAGTGATGACGTTTTGCTTTCTCCTTTGCAAGGGGGTGAGAAGAGGGCGATTAATTTCATGGAGAGGGAAGGGCGAGCAAGCCTCAAAAGCCCATTGCTAGAGCAGCATTCTGATAAGGGAATCATTAAACATATATTTCCAATGAATTTATTTTTAGAACCATGGCAACTAGGTCAGAGAGTTTACTTGATCATAAAAGCTGGAATTGTACAATATGTAAGTTTTCTCGTAATTTTTACTACACTTCTTGATTCTTTCATTAATAAGAGAGGCATTGATTTCTGTGACAGATGATCATTAAGGCTCTTACATCTGTTTTAGCGGTGGTTCTTGAAGCCTTTGATGTATATTGTGAAGGAGAGTTCAACTGGGGATGCGGGTAAGATATCAGTTGATAATCGTGTTCTCTTTTTGGTTCAAACTTGCATCTAATCTGTACTGAGAGTTGACCAAAATGCTTAAATATGTAGGTACCCTTATGTTGCTGTTGTTTTGAATTTTAGTCAGACATGGGCTTTATATTGCTTAGTTCAGTTTTATGAAATCACAAAGAAGGAGTTGGCGCATATTCATCCATTAGCAAAGTTTCTGACATTTAAATCGATTGTATTTTTGACTTGGTGGCAAGGAGTGGCTATTGCCATTCTATGTTCTTTTGGGTTAGTTAGAAGTCCAGTAGCACAACAGTTGGAATTTAAATCAAGTATTCAGGATTTTATTATCTGTATTGAGGTAATCTTTATCTCTAACGATCTCCAAATTTCCAATTTAAAACTTTGAAGCTTAACAGGTGGTTTTATAAATGTAGAACAGATGGGGATTGCTTCTATGGTTCATTTGTACGTGTTTCCATCAGAACCGTATAAATTAATGGGAGACATCTTTGTGGGGGATTTTTCTGTTCTTGGAGACTATTCTTCTGACTGTCCTTTAGACCCTGACGAGGTCAGGGATAGTGAGCGTCCAACAAAACTACGTCTCCCTCAGCCGGATTATGATGTGAAGAACAAAACAGCAATCAGAGAAAGTGTTCGTGATGTTTTTGTTGGTGGCAAAGAATATGTAAGTTTTCTTAATATTTTTTGGTATGTGAAGCTTGTTCTACTCAAGAATGAATCAAAACCTTCTTCTTTTGGTGTTGCTATTTCTAAAGGCAGTAGTAGTTCTGTTATTTACTTGTAGTTTAGAATAAACATCACAGAGAAATAAAAATATAAGATATCTGACATCCCTTCCAATATTTTTTAGTTTTCTACTTATAAGATACACTTCGAGCGACTTTTGGTTTTGGTTAGAGAACGCAGATAGTGTAAGGGAATTTGAATTCATGAGCTATAAAGTGTACATAAACCATTATCATCACATAATGATCATAGGGAGCAAATTTGTTTCTTATTTTGTGTGAAGTCAAAAGTAGAGGATGTCCTCAAATAAAATTACATTAGGAATCATAATCAGAAATGTATCTTTAGTTCATAATCTTATATCACTATGCTAGGTAACTTTATTAAGTTTTTTGGGGACAGCTATTGTGATGCAGGTGTTTGTTGATTCTGGTGCTCATGATCCAGAAACTATTATAACTATCAATCTAATAGTACTCAACTGATAGAATAATCTTTCTAGCTCACCAATCCTTCATGATCAACTCTCTATATATTGCAAAATTATAGCTTACTGGCAGAAACTTTTTGCAACAAATATGTTTTCTCACCACTCAATAAATATGAGTCGCTTTAAAGGAGCATATCATATGTCTAGTATCAATTGTAAGATAGGCTTTTTTCCAGGACCCATTAGAATATAGCGTATATGAGGATAGTAGAATTTAACTTTCGGATTACAGAATCTTAGTGATATATCTTGTTAGCTTTAGTCTCCGACCACTAAAATGTGAAGGGATTTGAGCTCATTTTCTCCCTTTGGTTTAAGAGTCAGCACTGTGTAATGAGATAGAAGTCTGGTGAAGACATTCACTGGTTGTGATTACAGTTTCTGCACTGTATTCCAAGTATTACTTACAAGCGTAAGCTAACAGTTTTGATTAGTTGTTGTTTGATACAGATCGTTAGTGATTTGAGGTTTACAGTAAACCAAGCTGTGGTACCAGTCGAGAAGGGGATAACAAGGTTTAATGAAAGACTGCATAAAATTTCTGAAAACATCAAGAAGGCGGACAAGGATCATGGAACAAAAGACGACAGTTGCATAAACAAAGACAGAGTAATACGTGGCATAGATGATCCCCTTCTATATGAATGTTTTATCGACATTGGGGGTGTTAAGAAAAAGAGACATCGCCGGAGCTATACATGCGTGGAAAGTGGTGGTGAAATTGGCAGTGACCAAAGCTTGAGGTTTGATAAGTACCAGGTTCGTGGAAATCGGTGGGTCACAAAAGATTAGTCGCAGCAACTGCAAATACATGGTGAGCGATGTAAGAAAAAGCTTGTATCATGGAGCAACTGTCTATTTCCCGTATAACATGAACTTGAAGCGAGCTAATGTTATAAAAAGTTTTGCTTTGGCTATGATAAGTTCTTTATCATACAAGCATCGCGTGGGTAGGGATGGGTTGATTACTAATCATGCTGTATGCCTAGAGACTCTGGAGGGCGAGGAAAGTTTTGGTGATTTAGCACACTGTTATTTATTTCTCATTTGTATTGTGTCAAATGAGACTTGATTTTCAGTTTTGTTTACTTGATTTTAGGTGAAACAGATAGAAGTTTAGAACAAAGAGGCATATGAAACAATGCTTTGCTCCTTATTGAGTCGATTTCACGACTCAGCTGGTTAACCATATTCCTATCGTGTTCAATAGCCTAGACATGTTGCTAAATCTTCATGACCAAGAAAACAGTCATTCTAAAGAGGATTCTGTCATTATAGTGGAAAACCAAAACAGAAACATAAATTAACAAGAACTACTATTCAGATGTGCAGGAAAAAGAAAATGATACTGTACATCAAAAGAACTCTCTTTGCGGTCTCAGACCAGGTAAATATAATGCTCTTGTTTGCCAACATATGCATAAGAATATGATGATCTAGAGTTCAAGACCAACCATCATCTTTGCCGCATTGCTGTCATGATAACGGAAACAAACCAAATGGTTATATATGTGTGTTGTATGTATACTCGTGTTTATATGCTAGTGTGGTCATCAGAAGCCTCTTCATTCGGCTTTAGCTTGACAATCCTTCATGTCCTCTGCCACCAACATGTAGGAAAGTCATCATCACAAGCCAAGCGCTTTCCCTGCAAGATCTTTTAAACATTTGAAGCGCATTTAGACTAAAAAGAGTCATCTTTTTCAATTCCGCGCCTATGGTTTCATACAATTATTTACGAGTACCACTCTCCATTAATTAAAAAACAGGTAGGATTGATGTTCAAAATCCTGTTTACTCAAACGAAGCTAGAATTGCACACCTAACAGAGATATTGTTTCCACATCCTGATTCCTCCATGGATGCACAAGCATAATTATCTTTATCATCTCTAAGAACAGGATACATCTTCTGATCCACCTGATCAACCAAAATCAGGGATTCCACATATGACCCAACGAAGAAAGATCGTATATTGCCATAAATACCAAAACTCTTAATATTCCCCGAACACTCAACCGATACTAATTCATGATTCTTTAACGCCATCACCACATCCCCATTCATCCTAAACCCCACCACCCTTCTTAACATACCAGGCAAACTAACAATGCACATCTTCTCCCACGATCTCGACTCACCATACTCCTTCATAACCCAAACACCACAACACTCCCTCCCTTTTCCCATATCATACTCAACCATACTAAGACACCCTTTTCGCTCACTAATCGACATATTCAAAACATCTAAACTAGCTAAACCATCTGGCAATAACATCTCACTGAACTCTTCACGTACTAAATCAAACGACACAATCAAACTACACGATTTCACCCCATTTCGCTTGTCACAAGCAAGCCAATGTATAACACCATTAAAACACACCTGATTCCAACTAATGTGCATCATCTTATGTAGACTATTTTGATTAACCGGTTTTTTCCATAAACCTAAAGCAAGTGAAAAAACATATACCAATGGAGTATCATCAACCTTGTTATACACAATTCTCACAATCTTAGGATCATGTTTCCTAGGACAAACACCAAACCCTAACACAGTTAGACAATATTGTTCACACTTAGGCACTAAAACACGTATCGATTTTCGAATACTTGGATTCCATAATATAACATAACACATATCATCAAATAAGTCATCACTTAAACAAAACACACCATTACAATAACCAACAATTCTAAAATAAGCACACGTGCTTGCATGTTGGAAATGAATATTACTAGAAACATGCAAACTACCTAATGTTTGGTCGTCTTTTGTTGTTATATATTGTTCAGTTTTATGTGTCCTGTCGAAATACCTTATTAACAACGTTGGTTTTTGTGTTTTGTTAAGGTTAAGATGTGATGAGATGAAATGATGGGATGTGATGAGTGTGTTCCATGTTTTGGAAACTGTACGGAATTTAAGGATGGAGTGTAATGGAAGGTGTTTAAGGATTTGGATGTGAAGGTCTTGTGGTAAGTGATCTGACATTGGTTTTTTTATTAAGGTTTGTGAAATGTGAAAGTATGGAATATGGATGTGTTTTTAGGATACAGAAGAGATGAAGGATGTGCCACGTGGCGGTTGGATGATGTAACGGTGTGTAGTTGAGTGATGCCACGTTGCGGGTCGAATAAGATCAGTGAGCTGGTAAACATTTTTATATCAATCGTTGTTTATGGTAAATTGATTATGTATGTCGACATATTTACGACCAGACACTACAACAAAATGAGGTGTTGGGGTCGGCCAAAAATTAGGGTCGACAATGTCGACCCTAATATTGGCATGGAACCCACTTTTTTCAACCAAGTGTGGCTAGTCAACAAATCAGTTTTGGGTCGACATTTAGGGTCGACAATGTCAACCCTAAGTTATAAAAATTAATTATATATGAAATAATTTTTCAAAGATTTTAACTTTATTAAATTTTAGGGTCGACAATGTCAACCCTAAGTTATGAAAATTAATTATATATGAAATAATTATATATGAAATAATTTTTCAAAGATTTTAACTTTATTAAATTTTAGGGTCGACAATGTCGACCCAAAACCTTAAGAAAATGTCGACCCTAAATTGGCGCCAAAATTTTCATGATCCCGCCATATCGAAAAAAAATATATTAGAACTAAAACAAGTTTGGGTCGACAATGTCGACCCAAAATATAAAAATGTTTAAAAAATGTTTAAACATATATAAAATGCATTTAAAAATTATATATAAATATTTAAAACAATTAAAAATTATATATAAAAAGTTATATATTTTATAAAAAAGTTTTATATATTTTATAAAAAATCATTTTATA